>JAPZVO010000830.1:0-25246 GCA_029962745.1 Echinometra lucunter
AAACTAAAGCAGGAAGTCACTTGACCACTCAAATCTCAGTGCAAAACCTGATAATGTCTTATCAGAAATAAGGACATGCATGGAGTTCTTTGGTGTTTACCTCAATGATAAATTTAACTGAAGTTTAATGTTATACAGGGCTGCGTTCACGAAACCGTCATAAGTCTAAGTTCATGGACATCCCATTGAAACGTGTGTTAATTCTACAACACGCGTTTCAATGGGATGTCCGAGAAGTTAGACTTATGACGGTTTCGTGAAACGCAACCCAGATAAGTCAATTTCTTGCAATATTGGCATGTTACGTAGAGTAAAATACCTTTTAACTGGTAAAATAGAAACTCTGATTCTACCTTACATTTCATATTCTAATATACTCCAGGCAACATCCAGGAGTGTTACAGATACAATTCTGTTGCTACATAATGGGCTTGAGCTGGTTTCCGTAACCACAAACGCACCCTGTTTATTAAGCCTGGGGGGTTTTGTCCTAGTAAGAATTATACACCGTCACTTTCACCGCTGAATGACCACAGTGTGACTGTACACTCTTAACATGGTAATGAATTGGTCTAATATATGTTCAGATATACATTTTATGATTATGAAAAGGCAAGTGTCTATACATGTTCACTCACGTTCCACAAATACATAAAAGACACACTCTTCTTCTCTCCCATTGACTGATACGGTTGAGACACCCTGCTGAAATAATGAACCGTTTGGAGGCGTTGTCATCACTCCATCCCCGACTGACGGCCAGAATACTGTAGCTGTCTCGGAAAAGGGGTCCACTATTGTAGTGATATTCTCAGGACAATATAGACGAGCTACAGAGTGAAAGAAAAGTATATATTTTTTGTTAATACCCTAATGCTGTTATCAGAGTAAATTTTGCATAACTGTATGAAAGTAAACGCAAATGAATTTTGCTTTCAACTGCAAGTAATTTTCGTTGCGTGCATATACTCGTGTCAACTATTTCACATTTCCGTGTGTAAAAAAAAAACATTTCTAATGAAAAAATGTAAGAACAGAAATATGCAGTCTAACTTACCGATCACTAAAATTGTAAAGGTACAGTATCCCGTATTGCCACTTGTATCCGTTGCTGTTATATTGACAGTAGTATTACCCAGACTAAAGTTAGAGCCAGGTGAATGAGTAGAAACAATCATAACAGAGATTCCATCTACGTTATCCGTCACTGTCGGTTGTCCCCATGACACTGCAGCAAATGAACTGCCAATGTCTCGCTCTTGGATAATGTCGTCAGGGCAAGTAATATTGGGTCGTTCATCGTCTGGAAGAAAATGAAAGTGGGACTGTTATAATCATCATTTACCGGAAGAGACCACCAGACTAACCGCCCACAAGACAATGTCGGCCTAGGAAAGCCTCAGAGCGAATGTCACAAGTCCCACCTTGTCTTGTGGGATAATAGGCGCTACAATATTACCCTGGCTCAGATAGTGTTGGCGCTCACAACATTCAAGAAAAAACCTCCCCGCTTTACCTATTCACATGTGGGTGAAGATGATAATCATCTTGCATAGAGACATAAGTGCAGCAGCGGTACTCGATTTTGGACCACGAGTTCAAAGAGTCCGATGACGCATCCTCTAGATCATGCTACTACTACTACATATAATTTCTTGAACTGTTTGATCATCATAGTGTTAATCCAAGGCATGTCATGCGTAAAATATATACATCTTGCTGCACATAGATAGTCAGTACTACAACGACCATCAATTTTCACAAGATGGCTGGAAATTTATTACAGGGCAAAGGCAATGGATTTTTCTAATCGACCAAACATGTCCTTATCGCCCCTGCAGTTCAAGAGGAAATTTGTTTTATGACTTTCTTTCTTTTTTACAGGAGACAGTTATTTCATAACAATGATACAATATCTAAGTGGTCATTTAAGTTTAAAAACAAATCCATACCTCAGTTAATCATAATGAATTAAAATAACATACACCTACTTGTTATTCACTGAAAAGATATTCGGATTTCTCAAAGAAAAATAAAAAGACGCTTCCAGCATCAAGCATCAAGAATGTATTGTTTTAATATGAAATCTATAAAAAAGCTGCTAAGCCTTATTGGAAAATATGCACATTTTATCTGCCAGTATAAACTTTGTAAGAAAACTGAATGGAAAAATCGTTTATATACATATATACACTGCATATCTGATTTATATCACACTGACACGGAGACGAAGTCATGTCTATTACCAGTTATTGTGGCAATGAAAATACAAGAGCCCGTGTTTCCAGCCAGATCTGTAGAAGAACAGGTTACAGTGGTGTCCCCAACTGGGAATATATCATCAAATGCATGAGAACAAATCACAGTTGGATCGGTATCTACATTATCAGTTGCAGATGAATTAATCACAACAGTGGAAGATGAACTGAGTCCTATATCCGTAGTAGACGTGACATTTGGGCAAGTCAACACAGGTGCCTCTTCATCTGAAAGATAGAAATAAAAGAAAATAACTATTTAATAAATCCATCGTACTTAGTAAATCATTTAAAGAGAGAGAATTTTCGAGGGATTTGGATCATCCCCTCTACCTCATGTTCAAGAAAAAAATCAGAGGACTCTGAAAAATGGATAAAAATTTCATAAAAGACCCTTAACTCCTAAGCCATGGACATGTTATTACCTTCCACAGAAACAATGAGCAGACAGGTTCCAGTGTTTCCTGCATTATCTGCAGAAGAACAGTTCACAGTGGTCCTCCCAATCAGGAATGTGTCATCAGATGTATGAGAACAAATCACAATTGGATCGGTATCCACATTATCAGTTGCAGATGAATTAAGCACAACAGTGGAAGATGAATTGAGTCCTATATCCGTAGTTGATGTGACATTTTGGCAAGTCAACATAGGTGCCTCTTCATCTGAAAGACAACAAAATGAAAATGAAATTTAGTATCTACTGAATTCATGTAATATCCTTATAAAGCCACAGTAAACTGGTGCGTACATAGCTCTGAAATTATGAACAACAGTGCCAACTTGCGGCTACTCACAACCAGAGACTATCTTAGAAACATTACGCCCTTCTTGGATCTAATGAACTGTCTTAGTCTGAATACATATACATTTTGACGGATGTGTATCAAAAAATAAAGCTTGCATTGAATGATGCATGCTGGGAGAAAAAAACGGGACAGAATCAGTAGCTCAGGACTGAGATGGCGCTATTTCGAAATCTCATTTACAAGGGTGCCAGTTCACTTTGGCTTTAAAGAGAGGATTTTCGAGGGATTTTACTTCTAAACCAAGGACACGTTATTACCTTCCACAGTAACAATGAGCAGACAGGTTCCGGTATTTCCTGCATTATCTGTAGAGGAACAGTTCACAGTGGTGCTCCCAATCAGGAATGTGTCATCAGATGTATAAGAACAAATCACAGTTGGATCTGTATCCACATTATCAGTTGCAGTTGAATTAATCACAACAGTGGAAGATGAATTGAGTGCAATATCCGTAGTAGATGAGACATTTGGGCAAGTTAAGATAGGTGCCTCTGCATCTGCAAGATGATAATGAAAAGAAAAGTAAGTATCTGTTAAAACAATTTCTATGGTATGTTATTCCAAGAGAGAAACTAAAATGGAATGGTCTTCACTCAAACATGTTTAAATACCTCCACATAGAATGACATTTCTTTTCATAAGAGCACATAAAAATTGATTAGCGATTTCTCGCCTGGATTTTCAAAAATTAGAAGGAGGGGATTTCGGGGCCACTCCTAAAATGAATATAATATTCAATGTAACTATAGCATTTCATCTTTCACAAAAAGGTGCACTTTCATTTTGGTTAAATTTGAGGTAATGACAATGGATTTATACATTATTTTTTATCATCATCATTATCATCATCATCATTTTTTTATATTTTTACTATTATTGGTATTATTTGAGTCAATTCTAATTTTGCAAGGCCCTTTAAGATTAAAGGAGAAATACAGACAGATATATAGTTTGATAGATATTGCTGGATACGTACCCCCAAAGAAGAGAAAGGTTAACAATTATGATAATAAAGATAAGAATTGTAAAGATAATGCTAACAAAACAAAATATTTTTACAACTGGTTCTGAAGGTGCTATGTAGATAAAACTAAAAACAGAGATAACATGCTGGGGTTCAAAGAGACGACCTTTGCATTCATCACAGTGATTTAACCACTTAACCACAACACCTTCACCTTTATGAGTCTTACCTAGGATCGTTACAGTGAATTCACAGGTAGCTTCGTTTCCAGATTGATCCCTTGTCGTGATGTTAACGACTGTGGTACCAATAGGAAACCCTGAACCTTGAGAGGGAATGGCTACCGGAGGTGTTGTGAAGTTGGAATTATCCACTATCATGGGGGGTGGCCAGGTCACATTGGTGAGGGAACTCCCTAGAGTCTGGTTCTGAATGATATCAGCTGGGCAAGTGATGTTTGGTGCTTCAGCATCTGCAAACACATTATCTTGTTATGTTTTACGTTTTAGGTAACAGCTTAGACCGCAGCACTCTTACTCTATATCAAGGACATGTGTTATTTTCAATAATAAATCAAAGCAAGTTCAAGCAAAGCTATGCTAATAATAGCGTTACATTGGTGGCTGCATGACCATATCACAAAGATATCCTTTTTATCTATTAAAGAAAATGAGATATACATGCATGTAAGGAAGTGGAAGCTGTCATGCTCATGCGTTTTTGTTTTTTTAATGTGATTTATTAAATATACAGGAACATTGAAACGAGCAAAAAAAAAACCAAAAACAACCACTGTCTAGCAAACAGAAGTGGATATATCTACTTGTTATAGGGATCATATCAGAGATCACTTCCTTTGGAGTGGAAAATTTCGCTTAAAATAGTGAAAAATCCCACGTCATATTGGAAAAAGACATCGCTTTGAAATGGACTAACCAAATAAGTAAGCGTTGACTTCCCCTCTAATACTGAATGATCCCTTTCTTATATCTCTCAAGGTGTGAGTTTCCCATTTCCGTATGTTCAGACAGTAATCTTTTCCCCTTCTTCTTCTTTTCTCATACAAAGACGTCATAGGTTAAAAATGGCTAAACAGTAAATTCTTCACAAACAGCTTTAATAAGCCAATGAAATAACTTTTTAAAAACTACATGTAATACAAGAAACAGAATGAACTACATGTATTACTGTTATCAACTACGGCTTGAAAATAGAAATCAAATCACATCAAAGAAGTACCCTGCACTCAAAATCTTGAAGTTTTGTTGTATGAAAGGAATACGTTTTTTAATGACATTTTGAGCAATGACTAATTTTTTGTTTAAAAAATGATAATGTTGATATTTAACAAGGAACCCTGTGGAAGGGTAGATAGCAAATAAAAAAATTAAAAAATAACTGATTTGGTTTAAGAGTGTACCAGCTCTACGTATAAACTGCTAAATTCAAGGGTTAAATGGGAAGCTCCTTCTGAAAAGTACCATGGTACCCACGGTACTTTGACAAAATAACCATCAAATCGTGCAAAGGACCATTAATTACCATGACCACTATGGCGTTAAGTTTCTTCACCAAAATTACAATTTGTTTTCAGTGGTTTGGTTGTTTACCAGACTGGATGCTCGTAAGTATATAAGCATCCATAGGATACGGCTTTCATTGGAGCTGGTAATGAGTGCTCATGCCTTACCAAGGGACACTCGTGCGTCGACCGTGGGCGTCAATCGGGGGAGACAGGACCCCCCCCCCCCCCCCCCAAAAAAAAAAAAAAAAAAAAAAAAAAATGTGTGGGGGACACAACAGGACATGTCTCCCTAAATTGAAAGCCGAGGAACTTGTGTGTGTGTGTGCGGGTGCAGAAGATTGCTTTTCTTCCGTTTCATGCATCCCACCATAATATTCCAGCAGACAGAAAAGGGGGAATTCTTTCCCACATGTATATTCTGGGGGATCCTTGGACCAGCCGCGGATCCAGAATTTGATGGGGGGGGAGAGATTTTTTTGTAATCTAGCGACTAAAAAAAAAAAAAGGTTGCACATTATATTCCGGCAGTGAACCCCACTCGGGGGGGGGGGGGGGGGAGGGGGTGCATAAAAAGATTTTTTGTGTGTGTCGTAAAAACTGTATTAGGGGAGTAGGCGTAACCTATTATCTTATTACAGGTCCAAAAATTTCGCGACAAGCAAAAAAAAAAGGTTGTACACTACATTTCCCATTTGGCGTTCTTCTTTTTGGGGGGCCCCTTTTCTTTTTCAGGGGGGCCGAGGTACCCAAAATGGTCAAAAATGGGCTGAAAAACACAAACTTTGGGTCGGGTGCCAAGGCCTGCTCGCCCCCCCCCCCCCCCCGATCCGCGCCTGCCTTGGACACCCCATCAGGTGATAGGCAACCGCCTGTCTCCTTTCCTAGTTTTTTTTTTTTAACTTACATTAACAAACAACGGCTGGTATATCAGACTACTCAACACACCCTTTCGAGACAAGCCCCCCCCCCCCCCCGGTTTCCACGAATGGGTGCGTTAATTTCACTCCCTACACGCAACTCACCCTTTCGAGACAACTGGGGGGCTTCTCTCGAAAGGGTGCGGCCATCCCCCTTCCCTCCCCGCTCCCATCCCGCTCCGCGCACGCACCCTTTCGACATAAGCCATATATCAGGTCTTCAATGTTACCAGGTAGATACAAAGCCAAAATATGGTTGACAATCATTTTGGCACTTTGGCTTTAAGTTAGTCTGGATACAAACATTGACAATGATTGAGGAGGTACTGTGTGGGAGGCCCGGTGTTGTCACTCTGTATTGACTTCGTGTACGCATGATCGTTTGCAATTTCGCGTAAAAGAGGGTGTTTTTTTTAGTGTGTTCGCGAACATTTCATGTTCGCGATTTCGAAAAAGGGGGTTGTTTTCATGATATTGTACTCGAAATTGAAAAAAGGGTGGTTTTGAGCTTGTAGAACTCTACTCGAAATTGAAATAAGGGTGGGGTTTCTTTTCTGGTCCTTGTTTGCAAAAAAGTGTACTTGGAATCCGAAAAATGGGGTGTTTTTTAAAGGCAAATTTATATCCGTTTTGTGCCAAATAGGGGTAAAAATGGCTGAAAATGTACTTGAAACACCACAAAATAGGGGTCAAATTCTGGGTGCCGAAAGATCATGGTTACACCTTTGAATATAGAGTGACAACACCGGGGTGGGAGGCTGCTCATACTCCATCATTACATTGAAATTATTTACAAATATATTATTGCAAAAGTCACACATGTTCATGGACCTTTCTTGAGACATATACTGAATGAGTGTCGTTTCAATTTCAAATCTGTTGATGTATGAATTACTCTTGATTTCGACTCTACTGAGTTTTCTCTTCTCTAGTGATTTGCGATCAAGCTTGATTTCATGTTTGTTCTTTTTTGTGACCTGGGATACTTGGTTTACTCTGCTGTATTTGCAGGTCCTTCCTCATAAACAATGTGTAAGCCACTGATGAAGAAAAAGCGGACTAAATGAATGGATAAATGAATGAATCAATCAGTCAAGTTACTGGCTTAAATATCATTTGCCTTTTCTAAGTTATTAACGAATTTACATCTTAAATATGACGTTTGACAGCTCTAGTTCTAGAACAATACGCTAAGACTACAATTTCACGTGTAATAAAGTAGAGTTTGGGAAGTTACAAGCACTACAAAAATGGAAGAAAGAGTCTTACCTGCACAAATGTTTCCGTTATACGTGTATCCGGGATTGCAGATGCAGGTGAAACTTCCATTCGTGTTCACACAGTATGCATTGGCGTCACAAATGGTAAAGTTTCCAGCACACTCGTCGATATCTTGAAACATGAAAAGGGAAATTCAGATTTTTGTCATGTTCCATGTTACACATGTTATATAACTTACACTGTACAGTTATTGTGTTCACTCATGCTTGATCTTCTCATTTGTATTGTTCTATTGTCAAACCAACTTGGCATTCACTTTCACAATGAAGCTGCCTACAGTTCTAGCTCTTATGCTGCCTTTTTGTATACTGCACTACATGTGTTATTCAGTGCAGCATGATTGTAGTGTAACTGTAGGCTTACTGGATGTTAGTGTTTATGTAAAACCTACACCTAAGGTGTACAGGTTGATAGGGAAACGTATTGGTTCTCCTGTTCAGTATTATTCCAATACTGACTCTGCTTTACGGATTTTGATATTATTATCCGGTGATGTCAATCCCAATCCCGGGCCAATCATTCAAGGGCAAGGTTCTAACGACAGTAAAAGACAATCCCTAGACCGTAGCATAAGATACTCATATGATATACAAACACTTTATTCCTTCAATAAGGGAGATTCATCCCAATTTCGGGTTGAAAATGAGCATCTGTATAACAGGTTATTGTCTTTGGGTATTAATAGAAGGCGGAAGACACATCGAGGTAAGAGGGGAAGTCGTGACATGTCCATAGATAAATTCAAATTTGATATGCTTAGTTGTCGTTCTGTTCGTAATAAATTTTCATCGTTGCAAGAATTCATTATTGATCATAGATTCGATTTTGCGTGCATTTGCGAAACCTGGTTGACTTCGTCGGATGATGCTGTCATATCCCATCTTCTACCTCGAGGATACATTTTCAAGCATCGCCCTAGAACATCAAAGCAGGGCGGTGGAGTAGCCTTTGCTTACAGGGACAGTCTTCGTGTTGACATAAATGACCCTAGGCACTTCGAGAGCTTTGAACTGATGTCAGGAACTGTATATGTTGATCAAGTTCAATTCAATTTCATTTATTTCATTCTCATAAAAAATACAATAAAATCAAATACAGCGAAAGCGATAAACAAAATTAGAAAATGAAAAAGGGAACTACATGAATAAAGCCCTTGGGCCTTGTCTTAGCATAGTTCCCTAGTATAAATTCATAACATAAAATGAAATTAATACACAAATGAAAATAGAAACATAACAAAAAAAATGTTTAAAAAAAGAAATGTAAACATAAACAAAATGTAATATAAATGAACAACGGAAAATCAACTATACATATTTATCGGAAAGAAACTGCTTCAGCATTTTTTTAAAGGAATTCATTGACTTGCATTTTGAGATATATATGGGAATTGAGTTCCAAATTATGGGAAAATTATGACGAACTGATTTCATTACGTTATTAGTTTTTGCGGGCCATAAGTGAAAGGAATCCTTAAAACGTGTATTATAATTATGAATTTGGTAATTTAGGGTGAACATTTGAGAAATATTAAAGGGTAATTTATTTTGAAAGTAGAAGAAACCAAGGAGAGCAAGGGAATAGAAGTACAAATCGAATATATTAAGGATTTTCAATTTTCTAAACAATGGGGCAGAATGGGCACGGTAAGGGCATCCTAAGCATATGCGAAGGGCTTTTTTCTGTAATTTGAATAATTTATCTAATTTAGTTTGACTACAATTGCCCCAGACAGCAACGCAATAATTAAGGTATGAAAGCATAAATGAATTGTAAAGTAGTATTAATGCAGAAGGGGGAAGTGACTCTTTTAATCTATACAATATACCAATACATTTAGATACCTTTTGAGTGACTTTATTGACATGTGTGTCCCAGCGCATGTTGTAATCAATATGAACCCCAAGAAAATTAACACTATTAACCTTATTTATTGGAACATTATCGAGTTTTAGAAATAGCCTATCAAGGGAATCAGTTAAGTTAGACTGCCTATTGAAGAATGTAATGTAATTTGTTTTAGTAGGATTTATCAACAATCTGTTTGATTTGAACCATTTAGTTACTTTACCTATTTCATTATTAATGTTATTTTGTAAATCAGGAGTATAAGATTGGGTATAAATCAAAGTGGTATCATCAGCATACATAATGTAATCAAATTTATCAGATGAATGTGTGAGATCATTAATGTAAATTAAAAACAATAGAGGACCAAGGATTGAACCTTGTGGTACACCATGTGTAATAAGAGAAAAGTTTGAAGAATTATTGTTGCAAACTACATATTGAAATCTATTGGATAAATAACTATTAAACCAACTTAGTGGTAAACCCCTAACCCCATAGTATTTCAATTTAGATAATAGTATTTTATGATCAACTATATCAAAAGCTTTGGAGAGGTCCATAAAAATACCAATACAAAATTTATTATTATTAATTGCTGATAGAATTTTATCTTGTAAATCTATTAAAGCGTGTGTAGTTGAATGATTTGTCCTAAACCCATATTGTGAGTCAGTAAGAATGTTATTTTTTAAACAAAATG
Source organism: Echinometra lucunter (assembly GCA_029962745.1). Taxonomy (NCBI): domain Eukaryota; kingdom Metazoa; phylum Echinodermata; class Echinoidea; order Camarodonta; family Echinometridae; genus Echinometra; species Echinometra lucunter. The sequence goes on from JAPZVO010000830.1 coordinate 10,306, forward strand.
AATATAATCACATGCAAGGATTTTTAGTAGCTTATAACAGTTGGGAATAAAAAACCATTGACAAAACTCTTCATGGAACGCTTACCTAATTTCGGGGTACAAATTAAAAATTTCCCCTTTGAATTAATATCATGTCTTAAAGATGTAAGAAATTTATAATGGTTATTGTTATTGATAATGATAATTATCAATAGCAGTAATATTGATAATTAATGATACTGATTAATAAATAGTAGGTCTGTTAATTGATTAATATGCCTATTATTAATTAGGCCTACTGATGATATTGATAATGATTTTTATTTTTGATTATAATTAGGCCTACTGGACAAGCAAATTGGTAGGGTCTAGCAATAGGCCTATAATGGATGTAAAAAATAACGTAAAGAACACGTCATATTGTGGTCTTTAAAAAGCTGTTAAAAAGTGGGAAATAATTGACGTAAAAACCCCGTCTTATTCTGGTCTTAGAGAAGACGTAATAAAGTGGTAAATAGTAGACGTAAAATATACATCATATTATGGTCAAACAAAAAGTGGGGAAATATTGGTCATGAAAAAGACGTTATATTGCCGTCGCAAAATAGTCGTCTATACGACGTATGACGTGTGGACCAGTTTGAGACCATTTTAAGACGTCTTAAAGACGTACGTCTGCTATCAGGGTAGAGGGTGTACAATATGAAATATGATTTTTTTCAATAAGCTAGTACTGAGATTATCAAATCCAGCAGAGTTGCTATTGTGTAACGAATTAGTAGTAAGTATGACTTCATGTTCAGTTATTGGATGAAAGAAAATAGAATTGTTGATAAAATAGAATTTTATCTTGTAAATCTATTAAAGCGTGTGTAGTTGAATGATTTGTCCTAAACCCATATTGTGAGTCAGTAAGAATGTTATTTTTTAAACAAAATGAATATAATCGATTATAAACACACTTTTCTAATATTTTTGATATAGATGGCAAAATGGAAATGGGCCTATAATTATCAAATTTACGAGGGTCATTCTTTTTAAATACAGGGGTTATTTTAGCAATTTTAAGTTTATCGGGGACTATACCTGTGGAGAGAGAAAGGTTAAATATAAAAACTACCCTGATAGCAGAGACTGGTAGAAAATACGTCATATTTACGTCTTATTTATGTCGTGCCGTACGTCTTATTTACGTCTTATTACCACGTCTTTAAGACGAAACTTTGCACCAGCACAAGTCGTCAAATAAGACGTCATATTCTGACGTCATTTTAACGTCGTATTGAGTGAAATAAGACGTCTTTGAGACGTATTGAAGACCAAAGCAGAAGCCCTCAAACTGGTAAAATTCACGTCATTTTCCCGTCTTTTTACGACTTATCTCACGTCTTTTTTACGTCATTGATTTACGTCTTAAAGATGTCAATTTGCAACAGTGGAAGACGTCATAGTAACGTCATATTTTGACGTAATTTCTACGTCTTATTGGTAAAAAGGAGACGTCTTTAAGACGTCCTTGGAGCTCTCAGACCGGTAAAAATCACGTCATTTTTACGTCTTTTCACGTCATGTCTTTTTTACGTCATTTACTTATGTCTTAAAGACGTCAGTTTGCACCTGCACAAGACGTAAAATAAGACGTCGTATTTTGACGTCACTTACACTCATTTACATTTTTTAGTAAATTACTCTTGGCTCTACAAATTGGCAACACTGATGACATCATACACGAGTAGCTTTACCATTCACTCTGTACATGAAATTTCACATTTTCTCAATTACTTTTGGAAGATACACATTTTCTAACCCCCACAGTTAATGTATGTGCAGAAGAATTGCTCTTTACATAACATAGGACCTAAATTGAGTATGGGAAGAGAAAATATGTAACTTCCAAAAAATTAAGAGAATGTGACATTTCACGTACAAAGTAAATGGAGGGGTGCTAGCATATGAAGTCATCAGTGTTGCCAATTTGCTGAGGCGATAGTAATTTATTAGAAAATGTAAATGAGTGTAAGTGACGTCAAAATACATCTTATTTTACTTCTTGGGCAGGTGCAAACTAACATCTTTAAGACATAAGTAAATAACATTCTGTTTTCTTTAACTGATTTTGCTCATTTTGTTTTTAAAATGCAGTTCAAATTCATCTCCTTTTATTGAAACAGTAAAACTTCTAGGGTTGTCTCTCCCTTTCATGATAGTACAAGACGTTGTAAAGACATACTTTAGATGTGATGTTTTACTCCTCACTTGTCATTTTAGGCACATACAGTTTCATGTATATAAGAGCAATCGTACAATGCCATCAAATACAGAAACAAAAACCTGTTAAAAATTATTTTCAAATGCCAAGACAAAAAGAATATTTAATGAATCTGACAGAAACATTGCACAGAATTGCATTTTCAAAACTTAGTACATGTGTCTTTCCTCAATTATAAAACATTCTTCTACACTTCAAAAAGTGAAGGTACATAGAGAAGGAAATGTATTACAAATTTTTGGTCTGTCTATAAAAAATGGAAAGACTAAGAGGATAAACTCAATCAGAACTAAGAATATAATAAATAACACAAACACCTGACTTGAGTATAACAAACTGCATTGACAAGGTTTATCACACACACATTATGATTATGAGCAAAATTGAAAAAGATAGACATCAGTATATTATTCGAATCTACAGAAATTAGAATTTAGAAATACAATAAAGAACAAGAGCACCTGGCTTAGATAACACAAAGTATATGAATCCTCAACCACATCGAAATTTATGCCTATGCCATTGCCATATTGAAAATGATATGGCACATTTATGTTATTTTCATTTTCATGTATACAAACAATGACACCTCTGACCTTGCGATTCCCTAATCTACACAGACCACTGTCCCTCCAATATGCATAAATGAGCTAAGTTTATGTTTAACAGCACAGAGTTCATAATTTATCGCAAGAACAAGCAAACTTCATGTATATGACCTCTGTAACCTTTGAACTTTACACCCTAAATCTTATCAGATCATTGTCCCTCCCATATGCATCATGAGCCACATTTGAAGTTCACACGTCAAATGGATGTGCAGTTATTGTGAGAACAAACCATTTCTATTTACATAAAGACCTCTATGACCTTTCAACTTTAACTATTGAGACCCCAAAATGTAATGAGATCATTGTCCCAACCATATGCATACATGTACATAAGCCAAGTTTATCCATCAAATGGTTGAATTATTGCAAGAATGAACCATTTCTATGTACATAAAAACTCTATGACCTTTTACCTCTAAATCTTTGAGATCATTTTCTCTCCCTGTATCCATACATCACCCAAGTGTGAAGTTAATCTGTTGAATGGCTTTTAAGTTATCGTGAGAATGAGCCACAGTCCTGCATATAACCCCTATGACCTTTGAACATGGACCTCGTGACCCCAAGATCTAATTGTCCCTCTCATATGGCTGCATACATGAGCCAAGTTTCAAGTTAATCTGTCGCATGGTTCTTGAGTTATAACAAAAACAGGGCGGACAGACAAATGGGCGGAGGCATAATAAATACATCAATATCATATTTGTATCTTGAAAAAAAAAAATGTTTACCCATTTGGGCTGATTCTGCAATCATGGAATTTATCTAGATGAGAATCAAAAATACAATAAAGAACAAGAGCACCTTGCTGAAATAACCAAAAATATCATTTTGGAAAAGTTAGGATAGCACAGACAAATACAAATATGATTTTGAATAACAAGTATAAAATGAATACATCGATATCATATTTGCATTTAGAAAAAGAAAATCTTTACCCTGTTCAGTGTTGGACTATTTGCACAAGAGAAAATGAAGCAAATGACAGGGTTCAATAGTAAATGTTAACTACATGTAGCCCCAAACAGAGTGGATTGGAGATTCTTCGTTGCTGCCCCATTTGTGCCAGAAGGCTAGCAGGCAGTAAAGTAATGTGCCAATTTCATGAGCACTGCATTTGAGGAAGTATTTGCATCCACAAGATTTTCCAAATTTACTGAAATAATATACGTTTATTTTATATACATATGTTTCTGACACATTTAAAATCTGTCTTTCATATCATCCCAAGAACAATATCTGTGCTAAATTTCAACATCATTGCCAGGAAAATGAGGACGTAGTTTGATCTGTACATTTTCCATGACTTATCACAATAATATGCAATTACCATGGCAACACAGTTTCAACACATTAACAAGGGTATATTGCACATCTACATAGCAAGACCATTGTGTATGCTGAAGTTGAGCACTGATTTGGTGGGGGAATGATAATCAGCACATACACGTATAAGAGAAACGACATGAAAATGCATGCAACTTACATGTGTACATAGATGTCCTATAGTCACTAAAGGGATTTTAGTATGTCAATCATATAGTTTGCCATACTGCAGGACAGTCCTAAAGTTAGTTCAAAAAAAATCTATTGAGATTCTTGAAAAGTTTCTAAGGACTGTAAGTTCCGCTTGACCTTTCTGTGACATCCGTTGGTACGTACACATACTTGAGGTAGTGCTTGATGACCCCTCAACATCTTTAACGGATGTGCAAGAGACACTCACCCTCGATCACTGCATCTGTCAGAACAATAATGTTTAATGGATATGATAATAATAATATTCTCCATTTATATAGCGCCTAGTACATTTCTCTGAGATGTGTCTAAGCGCTTTACAGAAATACTATATATCATATATATACATATATATATATATATATATATATATTGATAAGAGCATGTACTAGTAATTGAAACTTTACTCATATTGGCTAGATCACATTTTACCTTGAAAACGACATATCCACATCCATGTAATTATACATGCAATTTCAATTTATATAGTACCTAATATGATTGAGCTTTATCGATTTCACTACATGTATTATAATCCTTGTAATAGAATACTGACAGGTCTACTGGACATCCATCAACTTACTTTTATCTAAAAGAATAATTTCAAAAAATATGGTGTGAGGTCAAGATGAGCAAACTGCTAACATTAAGAAGCCTATAGAAAGAACACACTCACTAGTCGTTTCTCAGTAAGAAAAGGATCCTTACCTATCAGTAATGAACTTTAAAGAAGAAAAGCTCCTGTTTGTACCCCTCTGCCTCTTCCAGTTGTATCTGACTGCCAATCAGGCTCCATCAGGTTCTTCATTATCTGGGTTACTTCCTCCACAGTGTCTGCACATCCTCCTGAAGTGACTCACCTATGTGTAGGAGAGAAAGCAAGGAATCAAAGTTTGTTGCACTGTCATGTGAAAGTGACCAGTCATTAGTGCTTTCAAGATGACATTCACATCATTTATTATGAATGGAAGTAGAAATACAGCAAAAATTACTTAATATTTAGAGCCCTTTAATTTGGTTTCATAAATAAAATTAAGGCACATATTACTTTTACTTATGACTCACTAAAAGAATAAACATTCCTTCTAGGTAACATACTTTCGGATACCAGTATTTCAGCTATTGTTTATATCAAATTGTTACCAACATTCCTTCACTTTCTTTGTGCAATTTAACTGTTTATTTACTACTTTCTCACTATCTCAATTCTTTGTTAGGGTGCCCTATCTACGGGGACTGCCTCATGAACAATACATATTCTCAACCTCTAATCAGAAAAAGGAGACTTTTTCATACTTAATACTTCATAATCATTTGCTGCACCATGAAAGTTTGCAAAACAAAACATGCAGGTTTGTGCACAAGGGTGAGATATTGCACTTTGCATTTTGCCCTGGTCAGAATGCATGAATGATGGTTCTGCACTTATGTACATGAAGGTAATTGGGCAAGGAATATGCCCTTTTCATTTTTCCAGAAATAAAACAGGGTTATTAGTTTGTATGATTTTTTTTTTAATTTCATTAAAACATGATACTAACTGTTTCCTCTTCTCAGGAATATGCTGAAGCCCTCTGTCCGGCTCTTCTAAGAGCTCTTGCTTTAATATTGAAAGGAAGAGCTGGCTTGTTGTCAGGGAGCCCTATGATGTACTTGGGCATCTTCCATTGCACCATTGTATTCCAGCCTCTCTAGAATGACTCTCAGCAACTTTCTATTCTCCCTTAACTCTGACTTCACCTCTTCTATTTCTACACAAAAAAGTTTCTGCTGAAACAGAATGAAATATTGTACGTTAACAATGTCACTTTGTTGCAATGGCAAACTTTCATGTTCAATACAGTCCAACACGTTAGGCTCTAAAGCATCGTTGACTTGGGTCTAACAACAACTTCATTAAATCATATGGAGCATATGTACAGCCTTCGTTTTTTTTTTTTTTTTTTTGAAATGCTGAACAATGTTTGTGCATGCGCGTAGCTGTGCGATAACATCACAAAAAACACAACAATGGGGGCTTTGCAGCAGGCTTATTGGGGAAAGGAGGGTCTTTGGAACAGGTTTCGGAACTACAATGTGAAAACGGGGTCTTTGGAACAGTTCGCATTCGCCAATTTTCACCAAAATGAAGCCCACTGTAACGGATTAATGCGAAACGGAACAGCAAAACAAAAATTTGAAATGGATTACTTTCTTGTTTTTTCTCGATAAGAAGAAAATGGTATGCTTTAGAACGGTTTTCTTTGTTCATTTTGTCAATAGGAAGAAAATGCTATATTTTGGTGGAACGGAAATTTGAGTGTAAAAATGAGGGTCTTCTCCAAAATACCCATCACGTATTATATACTGTGTGCCCCCCCCCCCCCCCGGGCAATTTGGCTGACCTCAGATCATTTCAATCATGATCTAACCAGTGGCGTCAGACAAGGACGCACAGAAAATTTTGGCGAACCCATTCGGAATATGGGAAAGTAATCGGCACTTGCATTTGCATAGATCTATATAGATCTAGACTGTATATGTGAGATCTCGAACTTCCGGTTGACCTTTGGCGGAGAGAACAAAATACCCTTGGAAGTATAGATGAAGTGATATATCGGCATTATCGTGAAATACTTCACCAGCCCATTCACTGCCATTTATTTCATCATTGCTGGTGACTTCTTTCCACTCTCATTTTTTTTTTAATATGGCAGCATGGATATGCAACTTTTTGCCCTCCTATTTTCATTCTGATTTTACTGTTTTCCATTGAGATTTCTTATCCCTTTACTTCTGTCACCTACTCGCTGCAGATCTTCTTTGTATCAATTTGTTTAACAACAGCCAACGAGGGGAGCCTTCAGACATAAATTATAATTTCTTTCAGGTAATCCCTAGGCATTGGTTGTTGCTTATGTTATAATGTATGCTGTTATGTTTCCTTTGAAATTTGTTTGTCATGTCATTATACATCCTGGAAATTAAATAAACATACACATAAACTTTGTACATGTGCAATGCGAGCGCTCATGCGAGAAGAGAGGTGATGTATTTCACAATAAAGGCCAATAAATCATCGTTTTGGGTAAGTTCTAGGTTATCAAAATAAAGAAGTGAAAAAAAAAACATCGGCCTTGATGTGAAATAAGTCACTTCTCTTCTCGCATGTGCGCTCAAAAGTCTAGACGTCTGTTAGTAGAGTTATGAATGTGGAAAGAAGTCACCACCTGTGACCAGCACTGACGAAATAAACAGCAGTGAATGGGCTGGTGACTTATTTATCTGTGAATAGACAGTAAGTGATAGAATCAGTGGCGGCACCAAGGGTGGGCATGGGGGGGGGGGCATTTCCCTCCCCCCCCCCTCTTCAGAAGCTTTGCCCCCCCAGTTGCCCCCCCCCCCCCAGAAATTTTGAGGACTGAAAAGAAAAATTATACAGTAATTTGTAAATAAGTAGATCTGTTGTCATAAGCATCATATTCAAGCTGTGAATGGCTCTAAAATTCAATTTTCCGCTCGTCAAAACTTTGATTAAAAACCAAAAAAGTGGTTATTTTTGGCTCGCTTGCTTCGCTCTCACACATCATGTTTTAAATTTCTTTTCTAAAATGTGATTAAAAATAAAAAACACACCGTTTTTATTGGCTCGCTTCGCTCGCTCACAAAATTGATAAGAAACTGTAAGAAGAAAAAATATAGTCCAAAAATCAATTATCCCCCCCCCCCAACTCCTCAAAGTGGATTTACGCCGGCAAGTAAACTCGCGCTTCACGCTCGATTTTTCCATAAACGCATTAAAAAATTGACTGCCCCTGCCCCCAACATTTTCTTTTGCCCTCCATTTGCCCCCCCACTCCCCCCCCCCTTCCCCCCCCCCCCCCCCACTTTAACAATCCTGGTACCGCCACTGGATAGAACTGAGTTAGGTAGGAGATCCAGGGTACATAATATTGGCCTAATCGTGATATAAGTCCCCCTCTCAGTCTCTCATTCAGTGTGTATGAACACACACACGTGTGAGGTGATGAGGTGGAAGAAGCCCTAGCGGCTAGCCAGGCTATGTAACTAACAATAAACCGTATCGGCTACTGTGTCTATGCATGGTATGTGCAAGCGTTCGGGCTGCCGCATTAACTGTGCAAGGTGAATGAGGGGGACTTGGATCACGATTATACCCATAATATCTACAGAAAAAATGCATTCATACCTGTCGTAAGCCAGAAATCCAGTCATCTGTCCTACGTCTGATTCATCCGACCGTACGTGTACAAACACTGACAATAAACTGATGGAAATAGGTCTACGCCTACGGTATACACGCAACATGATGACTTACACGAGGCATTCGCATACTGCTAGCAGCGCCTCGACCAAATCAGGATTCGGGCCGGGGCCATGATCCGGGGTAACTCGGTCTTGGGGCTGACTGTTGTCCCGGGCTCCCGGCATTCTCTGTCACCTAACTTTAACCTTATCCCTAATTCTAAACCATACCCTAACCCTAACCCTCAAAACTTCATGAAAATTTTCAGTCATGGTAGGACAATTCGGTCAGCGTATTCACAGTAGGGCCGAGTTGTCTTCTTGTCTGAGTTGTTGATAACCCGACTCGCGTCGAGTGCTACCACGGCCACACGTGCACAGCATGATAAATGAGATGATGGAGTGTTCCATGAAGAGCTACGTCAGTGATTTTCACCTACTAATTCCTTTCAGCCAATCACATGCAAGGATTTTTAGTAGCTTATAACAGTTGGGAATAAAAAAACCATTGACAAAACTCTTCATGGAACGCTTACCTAATTTCGGGGTACAAATTAAAAATTTCCCCTTTGAATTAATATCATGTCTTAAAGATGTAAGAAATTTATAATGGTTATTGTTATTGATAATGATAATTATCAATAGCAGTAATATTGATAATTAATGATACTGATTAATAAATAGTAGGTCTGTTAATTGATTAATATGCCTATTATTAATTAGGCCTACTGATGATATTGATAATGATTTTTATTTTTGATTATAATTAGGCCTACTGGACAAGCAAATTGGTAGGGTCTAGCAATAGGCCTATAATGGATGTAAAAAATAACGTAAAGAACACGTCATATTGTGGTCTTTAAAAAGCTGTTAAAAAGTGGGAAATAATTGACGTAAAAACCCCGTCTTATTCTGGTCTTAGAGAAGACGTAATAAAGTGGTAAATAGTAGACGTAAAATATACATCATATTATGGTCAAACAAAAAGTGGGGAAATATTGGTCATGAAAAAGACGTTATATTGCCGTCGCAAAATAGTCGTCTATACGACGTATGACGTGTGGACCAGTTTGAGACCATTTTAAGACGTCTTAAAGACGTACGTCTGCTATCAGGGTAGAGGGTTGTACAATATGAAATATGATTTTTTCAATAAGCTAGTACTGAGATTATCAATCCAGCAGAGTTGCTATTGTGTAACGAATTAGTAGTAAGTATGACTTCATGTTCAGTTATTGGATGAAAGAAAAATAGAATTGTTGATAAAATAGAATTTTATCTTGTAAATCTATTAAAGCGTGTGTAGTTGAATGATTTGTCCTAAACCCATATTGTGAGTCAGTAAGAATGTTATTTTTTAAACAAAATGAATATAATCGATTATAACACACTTTTCTAATATTTTTGATATAGATGGCAAAATGAAATGGCCTATAATTATCAAATTTACGAGGGTCATTCTTTTTAAATACAGGGGTTATTTTAGCAATTTTAAGTTAAGCTTGAGATCATCGTCATCTATCGACCACCAGGCTTTCAACAGTTTTCTCAGTTCTTGGTTGAGTTTTCTACACTTCTTGATGAGAGGCCGGATGTTCAGACCGTATCCACTTCTGATAACTGGTGACCTGAACATTCATCTTGACAATCTTCTTCTCCTCTTACTCTCAGTTTCTTGATGTCATCAACAGTCATTGTTTATCTCAGCTGGTTACATCACCCACACATGATCGTGGTCACATCCTAGATGTTGTTCTTGTGAGGAACTCTGACAGGTTACAGATATCCCACACCTCAAGTTGTGCAGGTTTATCGGACCACTCTGGCCATCACTTGCCTACTGAGATTTCCCAAGCTCCACGTCTCGACAAGACATTCACCTCACGTAACATCAGAGGTGTCGACCGGAAAGCCTTTGCAGAGGACGTCTCAGAGAGTGACATTATGCCTAATATGTTTTGATTGTGTCGACTCCTGCTACCCGCAGGTAGAACACTGTATTCTCTACTCTTTATGACAGTCATGCTCCAGCTAAACTCGCAAGGCTAGAATCATCAGGACAATCCTGGTACACTGTCGATATCATTGATGCTAAGCGAAAGAGTAGGCAACTCGAACGGAAGTGGCGTTCGATGGCAGACTACCTTCAGACCGAGAGATATACTGCGCACAACGAAATCTTGCGAACCACCTGGTGGAGCGAATCCAAACGTTCTTACTACACCGGCCTCATCAGTGACTGTGGAAATGACTCTAGGAAACTGTTCACTATAGCAAATCAACTTCTCAACCGCAAGCAAAGCCTCTCCTATTCCTTCACATGACAACAGTGCAGAGAATGGCCCAACGCTTCATTGACTTCTTCCGCTCTAAGGTAACTTGATTTGCGAATCTTTAACTCCTGATGAGTCAGCGGCGGGATCCAATTACAGCTTCGTCGATGGAGTCTATTCGGCCTACCACGTCCTGACGAAGTTTACACACTTCTTCGCAAACTGCCTGCAAGTCTTGTCGACTGATCCGATACATACCTCAATCAAGGGTTGCTCTTCATCACTTGCTTCTATCATTTCCAAAATTATTAATCTAAGCATAAGTCATGCCCATATTCCTTCTGATCTCAAAACTGCACATATCACTCCCATTTTGAAGAAGCCTAATCTCGATTCTGAATTGCTATCCAACTACTGACCTGTCTCAAATCTCCCATTTTTGTTTAAAATACTTGAAAGAATTGTATTTTCTAGGTTGTTGGACTATTGCATTGATAATGACTTGCTTGACCCATACCAATCGGCATACCGCCCTCAGCACAGTGTAGAGACCCTTCTTCTTAACGTATCTAGTTCCATTCTCCATGAAATGGATGCGGGAAAGGTAACTGCCATGATACTCCTCGATCTGTCTTCCGCGTTTGATACGGTGAACCACAAAATTTTGTTAAACACCCTAACTCTTGGTATTAAGGGTAAGGCCCTAGATTGGTTCACATCATACCTGTCATGTCACTCACAAGCTGTTTTGATAAATGGCTGTTCTTCTGATTTCTTACCGCTTACCTGCGGCGTTCCGCAAGGCTCTGTGGGCGGGCCTATCCTTTTCTCCTTGTATCTGATCGGACTGAAAAATTTTTCGGCACCACTCTGTTAATTATCATATCTATGCCGATGACATTCAGATTTTTACATCCTTCAAACCCGATTCAGATACAGCTGCTGTCGCTATCAGCAATCTGGAGGATTGCATAAAGGATGTACACCAATGGCTGTGCTCACACTCTTTGAAATTGAATTTTACCAAATGTGAATTTGTGTTGTATGGCTCTAAAACCCATCTGTCTAAAGTACAAATTACATCAATTTCTATTGCCAACCACATTATTGAAGTTTCTGACACATGCCGTAATCTTGGGGTGTTTCTCGACTCGAACATGACGATGGGTACTCATATTCAATACATCTGTAAATCTGTCCGGTATCAGTTACGCAACCTAGGGTTCATACGCAAATATTTGACTCTTGATGCAACAGAGAAAATTGTTCATTCTTTGATCTCCTCTCGTCTTGATTTCGGCAATGCACTTTTATTTAATCTACCCCAGTCCCAAATTACTCGTCTGCAAAAACTACAGAATTCTGCTGCTCGTATAGTGACCCTTCGTAACAAATTTACCCATATCATGCCTGTTCTTAAATCTTGCCCATGAGTGAACGTGTCAAATTCAAAATCATTTTACTGGTATATCACTCAGTTCATGGCTCTGCTCCACAGTACAACTCTGCTCTCATTCACACCTACACACCATCTAGGCTTCTACGCTCCAGTGACTCTGGTCTTCTTACAGTTCCAAAATGTAAAACAATGGGGGGAAAGGGCATTCATCCATGCGGGGCCCTCACTATGGAATTCCCTCCCACGAGAGATCAGGGATAGCAAGCGTGTGGAAACATTTAAGATTAAACTAAAAACGTATCTCTTTAACTCATTTTATCAATGATTTTTCTGTTACTTGTAATTTTGTTTCCCCCCTTCACTTGTGCGCCTTAAGCATCTCTTACGAGATGGATATGGCGCCTAACAAATTGCATATATTATTATTATTATTATTAGAGAGACGTTATTTACATAAACACGTGTGTCTTATTTCGAGCGATTAGGAGGCATTCTATCATGACATTGAAACAAAATGGATTCTACATGACGTCACACAATATCCACGGCATGACGGATTAATGTTTGTTTTAGCAGATTAAGGAATGTAATTGGAATATTACATTTTAGCATCAACAACATCCAACCATTTTTCTGGCGTTATCTGGTGTGTGTGGTTTTTTTTTTTTTTGAAAGACTTCCAGTATATAGAAGATCTTATTTTAAGTTAAAGAATGGGCTTTGTAGAGATAAAGAATATATAAATAGGTTTTCAAACATGAAATACACAATACAGAAAAGACAATTGGAGCACTGTTTTAATGAAACTTTGTAATGTGAGACTATGTGAATGTTAAACTGGGGATAGTATACACGGGGACGGGAAAACATGTATACCGAATGATCAATCAATCAAATCAATCAATCAATCAAGTCGGGTAGTATTCCCGAGATCCATGGACAAGTTCTCGCCAGCGATTCAGGTCCTTCATTAGATTGATAATTTCTTGTGTTTCATGGAGACCAGTGTCTATTCGTAGTGAGTCGACATATTTTCTCCAGGGTCTCCCCTTTTTTGTCTTTCCATGGAGGGGCTCCCATAACAGAAGTGAGTGAAGTGTCAACTCAGGATGCCGTTGTGCATGTCCTGCAAGTTTTAATCTCCTCTGTGTCACTTTTGACCTGACCTTCGGGAGATTTTCGTACAGCTCCGAATTCCTCATTCTCATTATGTACTGGTTGATATTCAGAGCCATTCTAATATTCGTGTTAAGCTCCCATCCAGCATATTGGTAGGCCTAAGCCTGTTAGTGAAAGTCCAGGTTTTTGATTTCTGAATGATATTGTCAGCATGGGGGTCAGTCCGTTTTCCAGTTTTTTTGGGGGACACAGTCTAAAAATTCTGAGAAGCGAAACGCCGCACGCAGAAATTTTCGGGGGGGGGGCGAACGAGACGCTTAAAATTTTTGAAGAAACTCGAAAGCGAGGGAGCAAAGCGACCGAGCTTGTCATGGGGGCGCTTTTGCATTTTTCAAAGTGAAATTGAAGTATTTGGTGCACACTTTGGTAAATTTTGTGAAATTTTCAGTAAAACGTGTAAGTTTTCAAAATTTCGAGGGTGGGGGGGGGGGAACTGCTCCCCTGCCCCCGGCTGCTACGCCCATGGGTGTCTCTATTTCAATTTGAGGGGGGAGCAAGGGCGGCGATATGAGAATGAGGGGAGGCACCAGCGAAAAGGGCATTCTTCAAAAGAGGGGCATTAACAAAGGGAACACAGATTGGAAAATACCGTTCATTCTCTGGAACACACTTTCAAGAACTACTTTGTAGTTGTAAAGACTGTCCTTATTACTCATTAGCGAGCGAGCGAAGCGAGCGAGCAAATAAAGGTAATTTCTTTTGCATTATCCAAAGTTAGTGATGGTAAAGATGTTAAAAATATTTCAGGGTTCTTCTTTATCATTGTTATTTGAGCTATTCTTACTAGATGTGAAAAACGGATAATTAGCATAGATGGAAAGGTATAGGAAAGGGGCACTAATCGGACACAAAAGGGATATAATCATATTTGGAAAGGCACTTACCATGCTCTTGAGAAGTAAAATTGCAATAATCATTACGAAAAGGGGCACTATAAAAACGGAACCTGTGGACGCTCATTAGTATAGTGAAAAGGGACACAAATCAGATTAGAGGGGGCACTTATAGTGAGGAATGACATTTCTTAGAAATGAAAGTCGACAGTATTGTAAAATCATGTATTATGTATCAATTTTAAAGAAGAGGAAACATGCTAGAATGGAAGAGGGAAACATATCAGAAAACAAAAGGACCACTTTTATCACGTTGGCCTATAGAACATACAAGAAAGAGAAATGGGAGAAATCAAATATACAAAGTCCCCCCCCCCCCCCCCGGATTGACGCCCATGTAAAGCAGACATTCTCGGGTGTTTTCCTAATACCAGGCATATACAAAGGTAAATTGTGATTGACAACAATCGTCAGGACTTTGGCTTAGCCTGATATGAGTACAAACACTGAGAAAGTACCTGTGTGGAGCGCTGCTCATACTCCCATCATGATCATTGCTTTAAAATTATTTAGAGAAAAATAAGGCAGATACTGAATGAGTACCAGTTTTGTTCGATTTCAAATTTCTTGATGTA
>JAPZVO010000831.1:0-25222 GCA_029962745.1 Echinometra lucunter
GCTCGTCTACTGCTAACAAATTCATGTTGTTCAAACGACCTACAGTGGAAACGCATTTACACCCCCCCCCCCCCCTTCCTTTAAATGCCCGCAAACAATATAATCAAAATAAGGGAAGGGGGAAAATGATGCTCTTCCACCCTCTCTCCCAATTCCTGGCCATGTTTTGTATCATATACTTCAAATTCAACAGACCTTCACCATTCACATAAGTAACCTCTGCCAATGCGTGGCTGCATGGACCCAAATTATCTAATGTCCAATCTTTTCAGTTGTACACGGTAAATAATTACCGGAGAGTAAAATTCATTTTTAAAGCCAGAGCGAACTGGCACCCTTATATGGGATTTTGAATTAGCGCCCTCTCAGGCCTAAACTGATTTTGTCCCATTTTTGCTCCCAGCATGCTCTGTTCTGATCAATGAGACCTTTATTTTTGAGTAACATCTGTTGAAATGTATTTGTATTCATACTAAGGAAATTCACGAGAAGCCACAAAGGATATAATGTTTATAAGAGTCTCTGGATTTGAGTAGCCGTAATTTGGCGCTGTTGTAAATACATCATAATAAGGGTCAGTTCACTGTTGCTTTAATACAATGGTTTCAGCGTTCAGTGATATTCCCCACATTAAAACAAATGTATGTCATGTATAAAAAATTCCCTTACTCACTTGATAGCTCTATGGCAATGATTTCAACATCCAAATGAAGGTCCAAGTATCTATTCCCTGCTATGACAGCGAACCACATCTCACTGGCCTCTACGTAGACATCATCAGCGTAGTTTGTGTATCCACGGAGGGTTGTGATGATAGACTGTGTGTCAGAGGGGTCGTTACCTATCCCAATTTGGACTTGGTCATAATGATCGAGGAAAAAATCTTGAAACAAGACTCGGAATCCACGTGCAGATTCTGTTCGCACCAAGGTTGTATAGTACAATCGTCTGTTTGAGATGTACGGTATGTAGATGGAATGTGATTCGCCTTCCTGCAGATATGTTGCTGAATGGTCTGTAAACAAACAATAATAATGATAATAATATTAATAATGATAATAATCACATACTACTACTACTACTACTACTACTACTACTACTAATAATAATAATAATAACAGTAATAATGTAATGGGACGATGGCATAAAGGGTGAGGATGAAAAGACGGGCGAAAAACACGAAATAAAGTTGAAGTCCAGTTTATTATTGAAAATGGACGAATAAATTCGTTCTGTGCTCCAACTAAAATTGCCCCATCTGGCTTGGCTTTAAAAATAAGTGTATAAAGCATCAGTTACTTGAAGGCTGGGTGAAGAACAACACAAGTGACCAAATAACAGAGTGAACTGAAAATGACCCCGAGCCACCATTTTACCTCGCCTTAAAATGCAGATCAGATCTTGATGTGTGTTTAATTGACTATGTAAAGGCTTTTGACCGAGTCAAACATGAACCATTGGTTGATGTACTACTAGCACTTGACATTGATGGCCAGGAAGTAGAACTGATCAAAAAAATTGGATTGGGACCAACAGGCAGCTGTCAGATGCAATGGTGAATTTAGTCAGTATGTGTCGGTGAACAGGGGGTTAGAAAATGCTGCATCATGTCGCCAGACCTGTTTTCATTGTGCACGGAACAGATCATGAGAAATATCAAAGAGATTAATAGGTTTTCTGTCGGTGGGGTCAACATAAATAACCTTCGACATGCAGATGATACAGTCATCATAGCAGATTCCGAGCAGAAACTACAGAAACTCATGGATGTTGTAGTGGAGGAAATTGATGAGAAGGGCGTAGACATCATTAAGGGAATTCATTTGTAATGGTATTTTCAAAGAAAACAGATAACCCGAACTGCAAATTGGTGTGAGCGGGTAATGTACGAAGGCAAGTGAAAGAGTTTCAGTACCTTGGCAGGTGGGTCATTTCAGACGGAAAATAAGGAAATTAAGCACCGGACTAGAATATGGCAAAATAGCTTACAGAAAAATGGAACAGGTCCTAGCATCGCGCAGCATTAAGTTGGCATTCATGACAATGCTACGTCTCCTGAAGTGTTATATGGTCAGTGCTGCTTTGTGGAGCTGAAAACTGGACGATCAGCAGGACCATGCAGGACCGTCTCCAAGCTGCTAAGATGTGGTTCCTATTATGCTCAGGATGTCGTGGACAGACAGAAAAACAAATGAACATGTACTGGACGGAGCTGGCACTTGCAGACTGCTTATTAAGACCATTATAACAAGACAAATCTTTTTTTCGTGGACATGTATTGAGAAAAGAGCAGCTTGAGGACCTATCCCTTAAAGGAAAGATAGAGGGCCGACGATCATGGACGGCAATGCCTTACATACATGTTCTTGGAACGGCTGCAGAGAGCCACCGGTATAGCCCCTCTTGATCTCATCCAGCGTTGCAAGAATAGAGAGGAAGACATGATTGCTGCCAACGGCGGGATCTGATATAGCACCCAGGGGGGTCGTTTCATGAAACCGTCATAAGTATAACTTCTTGAACATCCCTTTAAAACGTGTGTTGTAGAGTTAACACACGTTTCATTGGAATGTCCATGAACTTAGACTATGACGGTTTCATGAAACGCAGCCCATTGATGGATTGATCAAATTTTCCATGTACAACTCCAACACGCCAGCCCAATCTGATTCCTTCTCTCCAAAACCCCAACCAATCATGGACTTGCACCCTGACTCCTTTGCACCAGTCAGAGAACAGCTCAAATCAGTTGATTTCACATAAACAAAAGAGCAGGTACCAAGGCAGAGCTTAAAATAGGCGAGGCCTAATACACCTCCTAAAGTAATGTTGGTTCATTGTAATTTGCAATGCAGGAGTGTAGGAGCTCAGGAAGCGCTTTTTTGTCTGCTGAATATCATGAATACTAATCAACAAAACTCATCTGCGACCAAAATAACATAAACACTATTGTCAAGTGTCTGCATACTTAGACAGTTGCCAACCTAGCTTTCTATTCACAATACCGTTGTCAACCTCACGTTCATTTTGTACATGCTGCGCCGCTTCCGGCATATCCCCTGGATTCCCAAACTTAAAATGCTGTAACTCAAGTTGTACATGACCTAAACCATGAAACTTTGCAGACTACTAGCATATTAATACAGCTTTGATATACGATACCAAGCATTGTGGTAGCCTCAAAATCACATATTTCTTCAGTTCGAAAGCACACAGTGCAACAGCACTACTCTCTGGGGGAGAGTTCTTGGCATATGTATCTTGCTGGACTTCGCGTTCAGTCTGTAAACAACAAACAATACTACGCCTACTCTTGCCCTGTACTCAATGGTGCTCATTCAAATTACTACGTCTTTTGGTGCTTAATGTTTCCTGCTATGTTTATGAACACAATATCAGTGATGTTAAATAAATAAGGCCAAATATATTTCCTAGGCGATTGATCTTTAATATTGATATTGATATATTTTATAGTTGAATGGTGTGTACTTTTGTTTAATGTGATTTGAATATGTTCAAAACTTTTGGTCTTATATCAATAACACAATACTAAAGAAAGCAGATAGTCTTTGGCTTACTGCATGACAATTCGTCCTCATAATGATCGCATTGGTAATACCCATCGCATAGAACGCCCGGTGACACACTCATGTTGGATTTCCAGCAAGTAAACAAACCTAGTAGTGGTAGAAGAGAATGCATTTTAAAAAAATGAGGGTATCTCGTCATAAATACTTTTGAGCAATGGACTTTTAAAAGGAATGAATATCCGGGGAAAGGACTGGCGCCCATTTTCAAGAGAGTTTAGGCCTTCATGAAATGGATCATTCAATGATGGGCTTTGGATGATGATATCATTTTCCTCGGTTCCTTCCCATCTCCCTAATGTCCATAAAAAATGATCAGTATAGGCAATAGTACCAGCAACTGCCCATAGAAAATGATAAAATAAAAACAAGGAGACGGGAGAGGGAATGATGACACAAACCTCTTCCACCATCTCTCCAACTCCATAGCCAAGTTTTGTATCATACACTCTTAATTCGACAGACCTTCGCAATTTACATCAACAAATTCTGTCACTGCGTGGCTGCATGGACCCAAATTATATCCACTGTCCAACCGTGTTAGTTGCACATTGTAAATTGCCGGTGAGTCAAATTCACTTCTAATACTCTGGTTTCAGCGATCTGTGATATTCCTCACATCTAAAATATGTCACGTCTAGAAAATTCCCTTACTCACTTGATAGGTCTATGGCAATGATTTCAACATTCATACGAAGGTTCACGTAATATCTATTCCCTGCTATGACAGCGAACCACATCTCACTGGCCTCTACGTAGACATCATCAGCGTAGTTTGTGTATCCACGGAGGGTTGTGATGATAGACTGTGTGTCAGAGGGGTCGTTACCTGTCCCAATTTGGACTTGGTTATAATGATTTAGGAGCAAATCTTGAAACAAGACTCGGAATCCATGTGCAGATTCTGTTCGTACAAAGGTTGTATAGTACAATCGTCTGTTTGAGAAGTACGGTATGTAGATGGAATGTGATTCGCCTTCCTGCAGATATGTTACTGAATGGTCTGTAAACAAACAATAATAATGATAATGATATTAATATTGATAATAATCATATGATACTACTACTACTTCTACTACTACTACTAATAATAACAGTAATAATGTAAATGGGACGGTGGCATAACGGGTGAGGATGAGAAGACGGGCGAAAAACACGAAATAAAGTTGAAGTCCAGTTTATTATTGAAAATGGACGAATAAATTCGTTCTGTGCTCCAACTAAAATTGCCCCATCTGGCTTGGCTTTAAAAGTAAGTGTACAAAGTATCAGTTACTTGAAGGCTGGGTGAAGAACAACACAAGTGACCAAATAACAGAGTGAACTGAAAATGACCCCGAGCCACCATTTTACCTCGCCTTGAAATGCAGATCAGATCTTCATGTGTGTTTAATTGACTATGTAAAGGCTTTTGACCGAGTCAAACATGAACCATTGGTTGATGTACTACTAGCACTTGACATTGATGGCCAGGAAGTAGAACTGATCAAAAAAATTGGATTGGGACCAACAGGCAGCTGTCAGATGCAATGGTGAATTTAGTCAGTATGTGTCGGTGAAGAGGGGGTTAGAAAATGCTGCATCATGTCGCCAGACCTGTTTTCATTGTGCACGGAACAGATCATGAGAAATATCAAAGAGATTAATAGGTTTTCTGTCGGTGAGGTCAACATAAATAACCTTTGACATTGAGATGATACAGTCATCATAGCAGATTCCGAGCAGAAACTACAGAAACTCATGGATGTTGTAGTGGAGGAAATTGGTGAGAAGGGCGTAGACATCATTAAGGGAATTCATTTGTAATGGTATTTTCAAAGAAAACAGATAACCCGAACTGCAAATTGGTGTGAGCTGGTAATGTACGAAGGCAAGTGAAAGAGTTTCAGTACCTTGGCAAGTGGGTCACTTCAGACGGAAAATAAGGAAATTAAGCACCGGACTAGAATATGGCAAAATAGCTTACAGAAAAATGGAACAGGTCCTAGCATCGCGCAGCATTAAGTTGGCATTCATGACAATGCTACGTCTCCTGAAGTGTTATATGGTCAGTGCTGCTTTGTGGAGCTGAAAGCTGGACGATCAGCAGGACCATGCAGGACCGTCTCCACGCTGCTGAGATGTGGTTCCTATTATGCTCAGGATGTCGTGGACAGACAGAAAAACAAATGAACATGTACTGGACGGAGCTGGCACTTGCAGACTGCTTATTAAGACCATTATAACAAGACAAATCTTTTTTCGTGGACATGTATTGAGAAAAGAGCAGCTTGAGGACCTATCCCTTAAAGGAAAGATAGAGGGCCGACGATCATGGACGGCAATGCCTTACATACATGTTCTTGGAACGGCTGCAGAGAGCCACCGGTATAGCCCCTCTTGATCTCATCCAGCGTTGCAAGAATAGAGAGGAAGACATGATTGCTGCCAACGGCGGGATCTGATATAGCACCCAGGGGGGTCGTTTCATGAAACCGTCATAAGTATAACTTCTTGAACATCCCTTTAAAACGTGTGTTGTAGAGTTAACACACGTTTCAATGGAATGTCCACGAACTTAGACTATGACGGTTTCATGAAACGCAGCCCATTGATGGATTGATCAAATTTTCCATGTACAACTCCAACACGCCAAGCCCAATCTGATTCCTTCTCTCCAAAACCCCAACCAATCATGGACTTGCACCCTGACTCCTTTGCACCAGTCAGAGAACAGCTCAAATCAGTTGATTTCACATAAACAAAAGAGCAGGTACCGAGGCAGAGCTTAAAATAGGCGAGGCCTAATACACCTCCTAAAGTAATGTTGGTTCATTGTAATTTGCAATGCAGGAGTGTAGGAGCTCAGGAAGCGCTTTTTTGTCTGCTGAATATCATGAATACTAATCAACAAAACTCATCTGCGACCAAAATAACATAAACACTATTGTCAAGTGTCTGCATACTTAGACAGTTGCCAACCTAGCTTTCTATTCACAATACCGTTGTCAACCTCACGTTCATTTTGTACATGCTGCGCCGCTTCCGGCATATCCCCTGGATTCCCAAACTTAAAATGCTGTAACTCAAGTTATAAATGACCTAGACCATGAAACTTTGCAGACTACTAGCATATTAATACAGCTTTGATATACGACACCAAGCATTGTGGTAGCCTCAAAATCACATATTTCTTCAGTTCGAAAGCACACAGTGCAACAGCACTACTCTCTGGGGGAGAGTTCTTGGCATATGTATCTTGCTGGACTTCGCGTTCAGTCTGTAAACAACAAACAATACTACGCCTACTCTTGCCCTGTACTCAATGGTGCTCATTCAAATTACTACGTCTTTTGGTGCTTAATGTTTCCTGCTATGTTTATGAACACAATATCAGTGATGTTAAATAAATAAGGCCAAATATATTTCCTAGGCGATTGATCTTTAATATTGATATTGATATATTTTATAGTTGAATGGTGTGTACTTTTGTTTAATGTGATTTGAATATGTACAAAACTTTTGGTCTTATATCAATAACACAATACTAAAGAAAGCAGATAGTCTTTGGCTTACTGCATGACAATTCGTCCTCATAATGATCGCATTGGTAATACCCATCGCATAGAACGCCCGGTGACACACTCATGTTGGATTTCCAGCAAGTAAACAAACCTAGTAGTCGTAGAAGAGAATGCATTTAAAAAAAATGAGGATATCTCGTCATAAATACTTTTGAGCAATGGACTTTTAAAAAGAATGAATATCCGGGGAAAGGACTGGCGCCCATTTTCAAGAGAGTTTAGGCCTTCATGAAATGGATCATTCAATGATGGGCTTTGGATGATGATATCATTTTCCTCGGTTCCTTCCCATCTCCCTAATGTCCATAAAAAATGATCAGTATAGGCAATAGTACCAGCAACTGCCCATAGAAAATGATAAAATAAAAACAAGGAGACGGGAGAGGGAATGATGACACAAACCTCTTCCACCATCTCTCCAACTCCATAGCCAAGTTTTGTATCATACACTCTTAATTCGACAGACCTTCGCAATTTACAGCAACAAATTCTGTCACTGCGTGGCTGCATGGACCCAAATTATATCCACTGTCCAACCGTGTTAGTTGCACAATGTAAATTGCCAGTGAGTCAAATTCACTTCTAATACTCTGGTTTCAGCGATCTGTGATATTCCTCACATCTAAAATATGTCACGTCTAGAAAATTCCCTTACTCACTTGATAGGTCTATGGCAATGATTCCAACATCCAAATGAAGGTCCAAGTATCTATTCCCTGCTATGACAGCGAACCACATCTCACTGGCCTCTACGTAGACATCATCAGCGAAGTTTGTGTATCCACGGAGGGTTGTGATGATAGACTGTGTGTCAGAGGGGTCGTTACCTGTCCCAATTTGGACTTGGTCATAATGATCGAGGAACAAATCTTGAAACCAGACTCGGAATCCATGTGCAGATTCTGTTCGTACCAAGGTTGTATAGTACAATCGTCTGTTTGAAATGTACGGTATGTAGATGGAATGTGATTCGCCTTCCTGCAGATATGTTGCTGAATGGTCTGTAAACAAACAATAATAATGATAATGATATTAAAATATTGATAATAATCATATGATACTACTGCTACTACTACTACTTCTACTACTACTACTACTACTACTACTACTAATAATAATAATAACAGTAATAATGTAAATGGGACGGTGGCATAAAGGGTGAGGATGAGAAGACGGGCGAAAAACACGAAATAAAGTTGAAGTCCAGTTTATTATTGAAAATGGACGAATAAATTCGTTCTGTGCTCCAACTAAAATTGCCCCATCTGGCTTGGCTTTAAAAATAAGTGTACAAAGTATCAGTTACTTGAAGGCTGGGTGAAGAACAACACAAGTGACCAAATAACAGAGTGAACTGAAAATGACCCCGAGCCACCATTTTACCTCGCCTTGAAATGCAGATCAGATCTTCATGTGTGTTTAATTGACTATGTAAAGGCTTTTGACCGAGTCAAACATGAACCATTGGTTGATGTACTACTAGCACTTGACATTGATGGCCAGGAAGTAGAACTGATCAAAAAAAATGGATTGGGACCGACAGGCAGCTGTCAGATGCAATGGTGAATTTAGTCAGTATGTGTCGGTGAAGAGGGGGTTAGAAAATGCTGCATCATGTCGCCAGACCTGTTTTCATTGTGCACGGAACAGATCATGAGAAATATCAAAGAGATTAATAGGTTTTCTGTCGGTGGGGTCAACATAAATAACCTTCGACATGCAGATGATACAGTCATCATAGCAGATTCCGAGCAGAAACTACAGAAACTCATGGATGTTGTAGTGGAGGAAATTGGTGAGAAGGGCGTAGACATCATTAAGGGAATTCATTTGTAATGGTATTTTCAAAGAAAACAGATAACCCGAACTGCAAATTGGTGTGAGCTGGTAATGTACGAAGGCAAGTGAAAGAGTTTCAGTACCTTGGCAAGTGGGTCACTTCAGACGGAAAATAAGGAAATTAAGCACCGGACTAGAATATGGCAAAATAGCTTACAGAAAAATGGAACAGGTCCTAGCATCGCGCAGCATTAAGTTGGCATTCATGACAATGCTACGTCTCCTGAAGTGTTATATGGTCAGTGCTGCTTTGTGGAGCTGAAAGCTGGACGATCAGCAGGACCATGCAGGACCGTCTCCACGCTGCTGAGATGTGGTTCCTATTATGCTCAGGATGTCGTGGACAGACAGAAAAACAAATGAACATGTACTGGACGGAGCTGGCACTTGCAGACTGCTTATTAAGACCATTATAACAAGACAAATCTTTTTTCGTGGACATGTATTGAGAAAAGAGCAGCTTGAGGACCTATCCCTTAAAGGAAAGATAGAGGGCCGACGATCATGGACGGCAATGCCTTACATACATGTTCTTGGAACGGCTGTAGAGAGCCACCGGTATAGCCCCTCTTGATCTCATCCAGCGTTGCAAGAATAGAGAGGAAGACATGATTGCTGCCAACGGCGGGATCTGATATAGCACCCAGGGGGGTCGTTTCATGAAACCGTCATAAGTATAACTTCTTGAACATCCCTTTAAAACGTGTGTTGTAGAGTTAACACACGTTTCATTGGAATGTCCATGAACTTAGACTATGACGGTTTCATGAAACGCAGCACATTGATGGATTGATCAAATTTTCCATGTACAACTCCAACACGCCAGCCCAATCTGATTCCTTCTCTCCAAAACCCCAACCAATCATGGACTTGCACCCTGACTCCTTTGCACCAGTCAGAGAACAGCTCAAATCAGTTGATTTCACATAAACAAAAGAGCAGGTACCGAGGCAGAGCTTAAAATAGGCGAGGCCTAATACACCTCCTAAAGTAATGTTGGTTCATTGTAATTTGCAATGCAGGAGTGTAGGAACTCAGGAAGCGCTTTTTTGTCTGCTGAATATCATGAATACTAATCAACAAAACTCATCTGCGACCAAAATAACATAAACACTATTGTCAAGTGTCTGCATACTTAGACAGTTGCCAACCTAGCTTTCTATTCACAATACCGTTGTCAACCTCACGTTCATTTTGTACATGCTGCGCCGCTTCCGGCATATCCCCTGGATTCCCAAACTTAAAATGCTGTAACTCAAGTTATAAATGACCTAGACCATGAAACTTTGCAGACTACTAGCATATTAATACAGCTTTGATATACGACACCAAGCATTGTGGTAGCCTCAAAATCACATATTTCTTCAGTTCGAAAGCACACAGTGCAACAGCACTACTCTCTGGGGGAGAGTTCTTGGCATATGTATCTTGCTGGACTTCGCGTTCAGTCTGTAAACAACAAACAATACTACGCCTACTCTTGCCCTGTACTCAATGGTGCTCATTCAAATTACTACGTCTTTTGGTGCTTAATGTTTCCTGCTATGTTTATGAACACAATATCAGTGATGTTAAATAAATAAGGCCAAATATATTTCCTAGGCGATTGATCTTTAATATTGATATTGATATATTTCATAGTTGAATGGTGTGTACTTTTGTTTAATGTGATTTGAATATGTTCAAAATTTTTGGTCTTATATCAATAACACAATACTAAAGAAAGCAGATAGTCTTTGGCTTACTGCATGACAATTCGTCCTCATAATGATCGCATTGGTAATACCCATCGCATAGAACGCCCGGTGACACACTCATGTTGGATTTCCAGCAAGTAAACAAACCTAGTAGTCGTAGAAGAGAATGCATTTTAAAAAAAATGAGGATATCTCGTCATAAATACTTTTGAGCAATGGACTTTTAAATTGAATGAATATCCCTGGAAGGGACTGGCGCCCATTTTAAAGAGAGTTTAGGCCTACATGAATTGGATCATTCAATGATGGGCTTTGGATGATGATATCATTTTCCTCGGTTCCTTCCCATCTCCCTAATGCCCATAAAAAATTAGCTGTATAGGCAATAGTAACAGCAACTGCCCATAGAAAATGATAATCAAAATTTAAAAACAGGAGACGGGAGAGGGAATGATGACACAAACCTCTTCCACCATCTCTCCAACTCCATGGCCAAGTTTTGTATCATACACTCTAAATTCGACAGACATTCGCAATTTTCATCAACAAATTCTGTCACTGCGTGGCTTCATGGACCCAAATTTTATCCACTGTCCAACCGTGTTAGTTGCACAATGTAAATTGCCGGTGAGTCAAATTCACTTCTAATACTCTGGTTTCAGCGATCTGTGATATTCCTCACATCTAAAATATGTCACGTCTAGAAAATTCCCTTACTCACTTGATAGGTCTATGGCAATGATTTTAACATCCAAACGAAGGTTCAAGTATCTATTCCCTGCTATGACAGCGAACCACATCTCACTGGCCTCTACGTAGACATCATCAGCGTAGTTTGTGTATCCACGGAGGGTTGTGATGATAGACTGTGTGTCAGAGGGGTCGTTACCTGTCCCAATTTGGACTTGGTCATAATGATCGAGGAACAAATCTTGAAACAAGACTCGGAATCCACGTGCAGATTCTGTTCGTACCAAGGTTGTATTGTACAATCGTCTGTTTGAGATATACGGTATGTAGATGGAATGTGATTCGCCTTCCTGCAGATATGTTGCTGAATGGTCTGTAAATAACGAAAAAAAAAAAAAGAAAAAAGAAGGTTAGTTGCTCTTTCATCTTGCGTTCGGTATGAATGTGCCCCCCCCCCCGAACAAAGGAAATCTTAGGATGTATTCATGTTTACAACTAAGTCCCCTTTTCTCCATTAACTTTCCTTCGAAGGGCAAACGGAAATCCCAACCCTATGAGGGGATCCTAGAGAAAGAAATAATTGAAATCTATTTATTTTTTAACATAACCATTTACCATTAGGATTTGATTGCATGAATCAAGCTTTAATTGTCGTAAAATGTGACCCCTTTAGAATTAAGAATGCCATCTACGTCAACCAGAGAAAGGTTGTCAGCCTGACCTCATCCTAGTCAGGATTTTCCTACGAGCCACCGCAACAGCTGATTCCTAGTTAAGTCGATACATGTGGTTAAAACCCCTTTTCCCCATGCACAAAAAATAATAATAATCAATCACTTTAATAATTTAAAAAAAAAAGACTCCAAACACCTGAAAGCGAAGACAGGAGTTTTGTCGGACCAGGTTGCATGTCAGACAACCTCTACCATCTTCTTCCCCACAGGGACATCTTTTTTGCTTGACTGTATATTTCATTACAAATGAAAACTGACAATATTTTTAACAGAAAAAGAATGTCAGACCTCACCCGCAAGAGAGAAGTGGCCTTTTACGAAGTTTTAAATATGTTATATGTATGTTATATCGTGTAAAAATCAAGCCCTGAAAATGCACTTCAAAAGCATCATCGTGTGCCACACAAAAAGTGAAAATATACAAGTGACCAGAAATTCCAGACCGTTTATACCCCAGAGATTGCAGTGTTAGACAAAAGCATGCCCAGGACGGTTTTATGAATAGCTTTATTCAGTGACAGACATTTTGATAATAACATCTCGTACGTCAAAACCATTTTATTCTTGGCTGTCTATTCATCCTTCTGAACTCTATACAACCGACAACACCGACATCAAATTTCAACAATTTGTCAAATCAAGCCTCCAAAACATGACAAAGCTGCGGATCTCGAAATGCTCTCGAGCATTAGTTGCTTTTAAATTGTAATAAATGAAAGACGTACACATGGTGTAGGATATGATTCAATTAATTCCTCATTTTGTTATTTAGTTATTAAATTTATCACATTCTAAGTTTCGGATGCTCTGGTACTATGGCAACGTCGTCAACATTTTGCTAATGACTTAAATGGTCTATGCGTAACTTTAAAAATCAGATTTCATAGATGAAATCGGGCGACTATTTCGGGGCAGGTTCCCAAGGGATGTCTTTTCTTTAGCAAATATAAGGCATCCGCGCTAGAAAAGGAGTTCTAATACAGGGATCAGTCTGACTATAAAAATCAACCCTTAAGAATCCTGGTACTGATTCATCCGATATACAGGATATAAGGATTATCATATTTTTCATACCTCTGAATTTCGCATAGACTCTAGTGGGCTTCTTAAACTTCTTAATTTGATTATATTACGTAAGGCCTCTAATGATTGTAGATGACAATGCTGACATTGGTGTTAGCCCTGCAAATGCTTGTAAATATACTGCCACCTGATGAATTTTCTGAAAGCTTCAAAGATATTAACAATTATAGCATCTAACACTCAAACATCCGTAGCCTTTGAAGATTTTTATACGTTTCTTTTAATATTCTACTCTGTCTTATCATTTTTTCCATTATTGGAATTACAGAAACATGGCTTCACAAATATTCCTCCAATATTAGATATCAACAATTTTAAACTTCTTCGAAATGACAAAAAGAATGGGAAAGGAGGCGGTGTTGCACTGTATCTCAATAATACCCTGCCTTTTAAGAGACCCGATATATGCTTTTCACAGGAAAGAACAGTTTTTAGTCATTGAGATGGAAAATGCAAACTGTAGAAATTGTATTACAGGAATGTTGTACAGACCACTTAATACCAATGGAGATGGTTTTCTCCTAGAGTTTAATCGATTGCTATCATATGCAAGTAGAGAGGGTAAGAGTGTTCACATATTTATAGACGATTTCAACATAGATTTACTCTCAAACGACAGAATATCTCCCCAGTTAAACACTCATTATTTGAATTCTTTTGAACCCCTTGTAAATCGACTAGTATTACACAACGAACAGCTTTCCTCATTCACAATATAATCGCGAACATTCACGGCACTCGTTCCTACTCAGACATTATCGATTCTGATATCTCTGACCATTTAAAGATATCTAATCTTATAACTCAAATCTCAACTCAGAGAGCTGCATGGGAAAATATAATATCAGAAGAATATTTTTATGTCATTTTTCATTTACTACCTGAACAAGAACATACCTAAAGTTAAAAGAAAATTTAAATACAAACCTCAAATAAACCATGGATAACTAAAGGAATAATGAAATCAATAAAACAAGGAATTCATATAATAAAATCAGCCTCAGAGACCCTGCAAAAGATAATATCAATAACTATAAAACATATCGGAAAAATAATATCTATTATTCGCTTGTCCAGGAAAAAAACACTTTGCTCTAAAACTACAGAACTCAAGTGGTAGGCCTATCATCTCGACGACTTGAAAAATTCTAAATGATATTCTTGTTCAATCACAAGACTCTACCACTGCACAGTTTTAGTCAAGGTAATTATATATATATATATATATATATATATATATATATATATATATATAAATATATATAAACACAACAAAAAAGTAACTCCCCCTTAATTCAAAATAGCATAACTTTTTAACGAAAAAGTTCTGAGCAAAATAATTTGGCAGGAGTGTTTCTACACTTATTGACTAATTTCTGTGTGAAAATGAGAATGATCCGTCAAGTCATGCATGAGTGAGCAAAAATTAAAGGCAAAAATGTCACTTTTCAAAAGTCACAAGAGTCATTTTGGGGCTCTGTGAAACAAACCTTTGGCGAATTTGAATTCTTCCATTGTTTGACCAAGTCATGCCTATCCCTGACACTTTTCATGTTTATCACAGTTGGGTGAACACAGATTTTTTGAGAAAAATGATGTTCAGCCCTCCTAAATCTGCAAAATCCATTCAGTTTGTGGAAAAAATTGGCATCAACCAACATGAGTCAGTACATTACGTGAAAATACCAGGTAGTCGTTTTTCTGGCATTAAACAGTAAATTTTCAGCATTTCTTGCTTCATCGTTAGCAATTTTGTCACTCAACCATGGCACAACCTTGAAAAACAGCAACAGCACTTAAACAAATGCCAGAAAAATCTTGTTTCACAAAGCCCCCAAAATGACTCTTGTGACTTTTGAAAATTGACATTTTTGCCTTTAATGTCTGCTCACTCGTGCATGACTTGACAGATCAATCTCATTTTCAAACAGAAGTTAGTCAATAAGTGTAGGAACACTCCTGCCAAATTATTTTCCTAAAAACATCTTCGTTAAAAAGTTATGCTATTTTGAATTAGGGGGGAGTAACATTTTTTGTTACTTTTTTTTGTTTTGTTTTGTTTTGTTTTTTTTTTGCTTTTTTTTGTTTTTTTTTTTATGTGTGTGTGTGTGTATATATATATATACATATATATATATATATCTTTAATCAACCAAAAGATAGCAAATGATTTTAGCTTATATTTTGTAAACATAGGATCTGAGCAACTTTCAGAGGTCCCGAGGACACTTGTAGATTTTAGATGTGAAGACGCCATGTGAGCCTTCTTTATGTTTTTACTCCCACGACATTCATTGAAATCATTCGGGTAGTTTAATTCACTTTAAGTCCAGTGACTCAACAAGTCATGTACTATTTCATTATTTCATTAAATAAATAAATGGATGACTTGTTGAGTCACTGGACTTAAGTGAGTTAACTAGCCGAAGTCACGATGAACTTACGGGGTCCGCCCACTTGACCGAAGGCCCGCGAGACCGACTTTTTTGTATCTTATTTTCCTTCATCAGGTGCCACGGTCGAGTGGTTTAAGGCGCCTCGTTGCAGCGGCGTAACAGGTGCCTGTTATCAGAGGGGGGAGGGGGTAGAGCTAAATATATCCCGGTAACTCCGTCTAGAATTAGTGGCGTAGCTAGGATTTCACTTTAGGGGGCGGTAAACTGAAGCTCCCAAGGGGGGTGCAGAGGTGCGAGAAGCGCGGAAGCTCCGACATTTTCTTCGAATTGTTCCTTGTCTGCTCCTGCTCTTCTTACGTTCTCTGCCTGTTATCGGGGGGGGGGGGGGGGGGGTGGGGGGAGAGAAAATTCGAATTGCGGAAGCTTCGACGTTTCTTTGAATCGTTCCTTGTCTGCTCCTGCTCTTCTTACGTTCTCTGCCTGTTATCGGGGGGGGGGGGAGAGAAAATTCGAATTGCGGAAGCTTCGACGTTTCTTTGAATCGTTCCTTGTCTGCTCCTGCTCTTCTTACGTTCTCTGCCTGTAAAGGGGGGGGGGGGCACAGCCAAAAATTTTCCGGTAACTAAGTCTAAAATTAGTGACGAAGCTAGGATTTAATTCAAGGGGGCGGTAGTCAGCACGCGAAGCGTGCGAAACACTTGCTGAGCGCGCAAAACGTAACTATTCTTTGAACTATTCCTTGTCTGCTCCCGCTCTTCTTACATTCTCCTATACTTTTTTTCTTTTCTCGTTCACGTTTTCCCCTTCTTTTTCTTTCTTTCTTTTTTTTTGTTGGCGTTTTTTTTTTTTGGGGGGGGGGGGGGGGCGACTGCCCCCGCCCCCTTTGCTACGAGGGCGTAATCAATTAATAAATTTAGATGTTCATTTATTTATTCATCATTCATGCATGCATTCATTCATTCATTCATTCATTCAGCTATTCATTAATTAATTCCTTTTTTAATATCAATTTTCTGAGATAACATTTCAGCTTCTGCCGGAGTATTAACTTATTAGACTTGGAATAGCTTGCAAAAATGCTTTTCATGATACTACGACATCGGACAACCCTTCCGTCTCTCACTTCATCGTCTAACGAAATCATGCCAAAGTCTCTGAAGAAATCTACACAACCTAGGTGAAACCAAAAAATGTTACAACAATTAGAACATAATTCTTAATGAACTGATGAACCAAAATACAGTGGTGCCGCATCGGAAGTGGGCTGATGCAAATTACAAGCTTTTCTTTTCACTTTTTCAGAAATATTCTAACCATATTTTGCATATAAACGCACACACTCATCCCACCCACTGATAGACACAGAGCACGCTCAAATAAATTGGATATTCTTCCAAGTTCTTTTCCTCTATACTTTTCTCACAGCTCATTTTACTTTCAATTTCTCATATCGTTCCTCTTAACATTCCCCCCCCCCCTCTCTCTCTCTCTCTCTCTCTGTTCTCTTCCAATTATGCTAACATCTTGATTCCTAAATAAACGCCCCCTCCCTGCACCTCCCCCTCCCCTCCCCAGAAAGCCCGTTTCACGCGCTCAGTGTTTCGCAGGATTCGCATGCTCACCACCGCCTCCTAAAATGAAATAATAGCAACGCCACTAATTCTAAACTTAGTTACCGGGAATTATTTGCCCCCCCCCCCCCCCGATAACAGGCAGAGAACGTAAGAAGAGCGGGAGCAGACAAGAAACAATTCAAAGAAACGTGGGAGCTTCCGCGCTTCGATTTTTGGCTCTGCCCCCCCCCCCTGATAACAGGCAGAGAAAGTAAGAAGAGCAGGAGCAGAGAAGGAACAATTCGAAGAAAACGTCGGAGCTTCCGTGCTTCGCGGGGTAGGGGGAAAACTCCCCTTATAGGGAGCGCCTTTCTCGCGCTCAGTATTAGTGTTTCGCAAGTGTTTCGCGTGCTCACTACCGCCCCTAAAATGAAATCCTAGCAAAGCCACTGATTTTGGACTAAGTAACCGGGACATTTTTGGCTCTGCCCCCCCCCCCCCCGATAACAGGCAGAAGACGTATTAAGATGAGCGGGAGCTGACAAGGAACGATTCAGAGGAACGTCGGAGCTTCCGCACTTCTCGCGGGGGGACACTCCCCCTCCCTGCACCCCCTTGGGAGCGCGCTTCCCGTGCTCACTACCGCCCCCTAAACTGAAATCCTAGCTACGCCACTAATTCTAGACGGAGAAATGTTTGCCTCTGCCCCCCTCCCCCCTCTGATAACAGGCACCTGTTACGCCGCTGCAACGAGGCGCCTTAAACCACTCGACCGCGGTACCTGATGAAGGAAAATAAGATATATAAAAAAAAAAAAGTCGGCCTCGCGGGCCTTCGGTCTCGCGGGCCTTCGGTGAAGTGGGCTGTCACCGAACTTACTACTAACCTTTTAAGAAAAAAATTATTAATTTATCATTTAGCACCGGCATTTTTTCCAAGCAAAATGAAATTCTCTAAGCAGGGGCGTTGCTAGATTGTCGGCAAATTCGCGATCGCTGTCGGAAAAATAGAGAGAAAAAAAAAAGGAGAGGGAAGAGGAAGGAGGGAAAAAGATAAGAGAAGTAAGGTGCCCAAATAGAGTCATATTCGGCTTATTTGCTTGTGTATTTTGATGACAAAATAACACTGGTACCACGAAAGAGAGTGTACATTTTTCATCGCTCGCTGCGCTCGTTCGTATAATATCTAGATACAGGAAAATGAAAAGGAGTATATATATTTTTCTTGGCTCGCTGTGCTAGCACATATAAAAATCACCAAATCTGGTTGAAATCGACTGAAATATGTAGGAAAGACAAGGAAAAATATGGGCTTATACGGTTGAATTTATAGGCGCTGGTCGTCGGTAATCGGTGGCAGTGCTTGTCGGTAATAAGTGGCCTCTACCCCCCCCCCCCCCCCCCCCCCGCTGAAAAAGGTCTAGCGACGCCCCTGTCTTTAGGGTGATACCCATATATAAAATATGCCTCCCTAATACTAGTAATTATCAACTTAGGTCCCTATATCTATCCTCTCAAGCTTCTCTTAAATCCTTGAAAGAATTATATAAAACAGATAGTATAGTTTCCAAATGCATAATAACTTACCTAGTGTCAATGGTTTTCGGAAACACAATAAGAGCAGCATATGTTGCTCTTATCCTTTTGATGAATTCTGTGATAAGATTTCGAATTCTTTGTCACTAGGAAAGAACATTTACTTCTAGTATTTATTTATAAGGGGGTGGGGTGTTTTTTCTTGGCGGGTGAACGGAATTGGATTGGACCCTTTCACACTTTTCCTTCTTTGAATACTGCTCTTCGTTTTCTCTCTTTGGTCAGTAACTCTAATGGGGTGGTAGTACCTGCAGCCCCCCTCCCCTCCGCTCTCGAGCTCCCCATTTGTCCTGCCAACTGACCTGAAATTTCCCACTTTCTGTCATGATGCTCCATTTTGCTTGTTCGAATCTCCCTTTCCCGTATTTGTTGCCGTAGATCAGTAAGCGAATCTGAACTCTGATTCTCTTCTTCTATTCCATCTTGGCAAGCCTGGCCTCTAGAATACTCTATCCCTCGATAGTCGAACGTCCCAAACTGAAACTATTTTAAGAGGCAATTAAAGAATGCCCTCCTCTGTAAATACATGTGTGTTGCTTTCACTGCATTTACTCATTCATTCTATATTATTGCTGCTTTGTTATGCCGTTAAACAAATCAAGTAGGCAGTTATTATAGGCCTATTATAGAAACTGGTTATTTTCATTTTTTGAATCGATGAAATTTCCCCCAAATCAAGGGCCATTTCTTGAAAAGGGGACACCTACAACGTCCAAAAATATACCACTATCTCTAAACATTGGCATATATCTTTTATTGTGATTACATTTTAGACCTTTCACGTAATGTGTTTTTCGATCTTTTCCTGTAATATTAAATCAGTAAATACCATAGCATTAAATTTTGCAGTTGGCCTAAATCAATATGCGAGCGAGCGAAGCGAGCGAGAAAATTTTTAGGACCTATGAGACTGCATGGTGTCCAATAACATCTTATGAAAGGGGAAAATGTTTCTGAAATGTCTCAGATTCAGAGACTGAAAAGACCATAAAACATAATACATCAAATATTAACTCGAGCGAGCCTTAGAAATAAAAGTAAGTTGCTCTAAGTCGTTTCAAATTCGGGGCACAAATTAAAAAGGAAAAGGGGGCATGTTAAGAACCAGTATCACTTTAAAAAGGCGGTAGCGGCAGTTAAATTAGAACGGGTGCCTCTAAAATGTGAAAAGGGCCATTGTCACAGATGAGGCTCATCAGAGGTGGAAAAATTGACAATTGTTTTTATCTGAAAAGAAAACGATTATGGAAATAAAAAGGGACACTCAATCTAAGAAATCTTTTGATGCAAATTATTCAAAACCGCAATTGTCAAAAAGGAAAAGTTTGTAAAAAGGAAATATTTTTAGGGGTTTTATGAGAAGTAACAAGCCAATAGCAAGATTGTGTCTCGCCCACCGGTGACTAAATAACACGAAAGTTTCCCCAAGTACATCCCCAACCAAGTTAGTGATGTCACAAGTCTCTCACCATGTGACCTCCAACAGCACCACAACATGATGTTACCTCTAGTGCATCTATCAACCAAGTTTGGTTGCCATTGGACCAACAGTTGCCAAGTTATGTGGCATAAGACAGTCTTGCAGGTAAACTTAAACGTATGTAAAAAGAGTCTTGCAGGTACTCTATAACAATGCTACCTCAGATGACCTTTGACTTCACCATGTGACTTCCGACAGCACCGCAACATGATGGTACCCCTAGCATCTACCGCCCAAGTTTGGTTGCCATTGGACCGACAGTTGCCAAGTTATGTGTCATAAGAGAGTCTTGCAGGTAAACTTTAACGTTTGAAATAAAATGATCTTTGACCTTACCGTGTGACATCTGATGCCACTACAACATGAAGGTCCCCCAAGTGCATTTATGACCCAAGTTTAGGTGAAAAGGGAGCAACGGAGCAACAGAGAGTTCAGTTCAGTTCAGGCGTGTTTATTTCTCATGTAACGTAAATACATATCAAACAAACAAACAGAAATTACAATATAAGAAAAAAATGATATACAAAAATTGAAGCAAGTTGGCAATAGATACATAGATACATATACAAAACCTATAGCATAATTATACAGCAAATAGAAAACATGAGAAATGAGGAACTAAAAAAAAAGCAAAGCTTGTAAAACATTAGTTCCTCGGTGATCAAATACAATTATCAAGTTATAAAGTCAAAATAAATTTGTATATACCAAATTATGGAGGATTATACATTGCCTTGTAGAAAAAATGAAAAAAAAACCCATAAAATTAGAGAAAAAGAAGGCTATAAGAAGAAGAGAAAGATAAATGTGAAAGAAGGAAGAGAGAAGGAACATAAAAGGAAGAAAGGAGAAGAAAAAAGACATAGATGTGAATAGAGGGTTCCACGTGTCAGACATTTCAAGCTAAATAGAGGGAGAGAAAAAAAGAATTAGATGTACGACTGTAAAATTAATTGTTTTAATTGTTTTTTGAAGGGGGAGAGCCTGGGAATCAATTTGAGAGATGGTTGAATTTCATTCCAGTACTTAGGTCCAGTGAAGATTACAGTTTTTTGGGCAAGGGATGTCCGTAAGAACGGAGAATGATACTGATTAGATTGTCGTGTGGGATATGAGTGAATTTCACAATTCCTTGTGAAAATAGCAATAAGAGGGGAGGGCAGCGCGTTTTGTGATAACTGAAACATGAAAATTCCTAAGTGCCAATTATATAGATCTTCTATTTTTAATATTTTATTATTGAAAAATAGGATGTCGGTGTGAGAACGAAAGTGAACATTATGTATTATTCTCAGGATTCGTTTTTGTAAAATAAGTATTCTATTACTAAAAATCTTGGAGGAGTTGCCCCACGCTAAGATTCTATATGTTAGATAGGGATAAATAAGTGTCGTATAAAGCGATAATAAAATTTGAAAGGGAAACATATGCTTTAATCTGTTAATAACGCCAATATTTCTTGATACTAATCTGCACAAGTAGTCAATATGAAATTTCCAGGAGAGTTTGTCATCAATAAAGATCCCAAGAAACTTAGTACATTGGACCCGTTGAAGATCTTTTCCATTAATATGTACAGGGCCTGGGAGAGAGTCAATAGAATTACTGAATATTATGTAATGTGTTTTGTTAATATTTAAGGATAATTTGTCTGCTCTTATCCAGTCTTGTACATAAACTAATTCGGAATTGATTTTATTCAGGAGAATTTGTGGATCACGTTCGGAGAGGAAAATATTAGAGTCATCAGCGAATAATATGAATGATAAGATATTAGAAGATTTTTTGAAATCATTGAGGTATAAAATAAAAAGGAGCGGACCCAAAAGGGAACCCTGCGGAACACCGCATCTAATTGTTTTAGTTGAAGATGTTGTGTTGTTTATATATGTAAATTGCTTTCTTTCGGTCAGGTAGCTCCTGAACCACTCCAAGGCCCTCCTTCTAATTCCATAGTATGAAAGTTTATACAACAAAATTTCGTGATCTATAGTGTCGAAGGCCTTGGAGAAGTCCAGGAACAAACCTATTGTATGCGAATGGTTATCAATGGCACGAATTATTTGATCAATAAGAATTATCATAGCATGGTCTGTAGCATGTTTTTTGCGAAAACCAAATTGATTATCTGATAGTATTTTACAACTAGATAAAA
The DNA here is from genome assembly GCA_029962745.1 of Echinometra lucunter. Taxonomy (NCBI): domain Eukaryota; kingdom Metazoa; phylum Echinodermata; class Echinoidea; order Camarodonta; family Echinometridae; genus Echinometra; species Echinometra lucunter. The sequence continues at coordinate 22,373 of JAPZVO010000831.1, forward strand.
ATTTAATCAGACGAGAATAAACAAGTTTTTCTAAATTTTCGAAAATGAAGTTAACAAGGAAATCGGTCTGTAATTCCTCGATCGAGTGGGTCACCTTTTTAAAAATTGGAATTACTTTTGCTATTTTCATTTAAGAGGGACTGTTCCGGTAAGTAATGAAAGATTGAATATATGTGTAAGTGGGACAATAATTTCAGTCATAATATGTTTCAAGAGAGAATTAGTAATGCCATCATATCCAGCAGCTTTTTTATCCTTTAAGTTGTTAGTAATATCAATAATTTCTTCTGGCTGTATAGGTGTAGAAATAAAGATTGTGTATTAGGTTGGTAGACTTGAGTAAAAGGGTCGATTTGATGGGGTATGTTTTTGGGCAAGGTTGGGTCCGATATTAACAAAAAAATCATTGATGCTTTCGGCAATTTCATCTGGGTTTTGCAAACAAACATCATTACCTTGATTTCAGAAATATAAGTTCTAGAGTTTTCCGGTTTAGTGCATTATTAATCAATTTCCATGTAGTTGCTGTCATTTTTGTGTTGTTCAAATTGTTTGAAAAAATACTCCTTTTTGGCATTACGCAAGACAGAAGTCAAAGTATTCTTGTAACACTTGTATTTTCTTCACGTGGTCCTCTGTAGGTTTAGATTTATATCTGTAAAATAAGCGATTTTCCTATTTATTGAGCGTAAAAGTGATTGGGAAATCCAAGGGTAGCGCGGGATCTTTTTTATAATCAGACTTTCGATTAGAACTTTCAGAGGAATATCTCTATCAAAGCACTTTGTGAAGTGATCAAGGAATAAATCAAAAGCCACGTTGGCATCATTATTATTAAGGACACCTTGCCAATCAACTGTTCCTAAACTATGTTTTAGTTTGTCCATGTTTGACTTATTCATTTTACGATAAGTACTAATAGAATTATTCTTTGGTTTGGAAGATGCAATTATAGGTAGGAACGTATAAATTGGAAAATGGTCACTTAAGTCTGAGATGATGATGCCAGAATTAGCGAACTCCGGAGAATTGGAAAAAAATGTTGTCAATAAGTGAGGCAGACGAATTTGTTATTCTGGTTGGCTTATTGATCAGAGGTATAAATGACTGTGACAACATAATATCAAGAAATTCCTGACAGAAGACATCCAGTTCTGAGCGCAAAAGATTAATATTAAAATCGCCCATTAGGAAGCAATGTTTGGAGTTAAGATGATTTGATGAAACTATTGACTGTATAGCTGCAATAAAATCTACATGATTAGAATGTGGAGGTCGATATACGACTCCAACAATTATATTTCTACTGTTGGGTACATGTATTTCAATGAGAATCGTTTCAACAGCTTGTGACATAAACACAATTCATGTAATAATCTATACCTTAGTTTTGACGAAATATATAAAGCTTACACCACCGCCACGCTTTTCAGCTCTAGAATTTGTTTCAAGAGTAAAACCCATCAAGAGAATAAGAAGAAACGGACTCGTCTCGTAACCATGTCTCAGACAATCCCATTACTGAGCACGGAAATTTCAGAGTGCTGACAATATATTTGAAATATTCAAAGTTTTCTATTTAAGCTTCTTATGTTGAAATGTAAGTAATGAAAAGTTTTTTTCGAAATGAGGCGAAAATCGTATTAAACTGGGAATCAGTAATATATTTCAGATGTTTGGAACTTAGCAGGCAGTATCATTGTCATCAATATGATATTTAAATTCAGGAGTATTTGCCGTAAGTTTGGAAGCAAAATCTGCTTCACGAAGGTTACTCATATTGGAATTAAACGACATCGATGTCAGAAAAATTAATATGAAGAGAAAAATCAATTATCATCCTGTAAGGAGTAAAAGGAAACATATTCATAGTAGCCATGTCGTCTTCATAGGATCATCAAGCACGTTCCCTAGAATGAAATCTTAATTAGAAGCATCTTTTGGAATCAGTTGAAATGTGAGACACGTGGAAGGAAAGAAAGAGTCGAAATATAGATGCTCACAGACGTCAGAAGATGAGGGAATAATAAAAACAAAGAAACTGAAGGAAGAGAACGAACACAACAGATAGAAGTAAAGGTGTAAAATGGACATCAAACGTCAATATTCTAGTAATAAGCCTTGAAGGGGTACCTTGTTGTGCAATAAAAAAAAATTCACAGTTAATAAAGTTCATGAACATAGGAGTGAGCAGAATAAAGGCAATCCAAATCCTCACAAGGGAAGAACTCTATCACAATCGTTTAAATGGATCTTCATGTGTCACATGACTACATGTAAATAACTAAATCACATTTGAATATATAATGAAATGCAGACAGTGAGTACTGGCTATCAGGCTCCATTCGAGGGAAATCTATGACCAGTACAGCTGTACACGTTGTAGCAGGTCAGTCTGCGTACACTAATTATTCAATACAGTACAACGTTAGAAACGCGGAAAACACACCACCCGATAACTGCAGTAAAGAACAACCCTGTATTCAAGTACAAGTCTTGGAAAGTTAAAAAGAAAGAATTCCTCAGCCAGGTGAATGTATATATCAGCTTGGCACGCAAAACGTCTGACAGAATAAGAATGAGAGAGAAAAATGCAATACGATCGAGATCGAAATGAAGCCTGATGTATGTTGTAATTTATCCTGAAAGAAATTATCAGATAGGTTGTCAATATAATTAAGAAACAAGCAACCTCGCTGAGAAAGGTTATGACCAATATCAGATCTACGTTCAGTTAGACTGGTTTAAGTTAATAGCGTTGAGTTTACTCCCAGAAAGACTTATACTTGAATGAATATCTAAATCATGTAAGAAAAGCAAACATTTTATCCGACTTTGCACCTGCTGATC
>JAPZVO010000832.1:0-25209 GCA_029962745.1 Echinometra lucunter
GTGCATCTTCCCGCTGAAATCCTTAGGGGGGGTGGGGCACTCTGCCCCCCTGCCCCCCCCCCGGCTGTTACGACCAACTGAGTGCATCCAAGACAAATCAACCGACAACATCCCACCAGACCCTGTCCCTGATCCTGATGTAAGCCACAGATGAGACAAGCAGTGCCAGTGACCATGGTGACAGTGCCTATCCTTTTCAGGTTATAAGGAGGAGACAATCCTCGAATGTGAGGAAAAAGGTGAGGGGGAATGTTAAACAATGGTTCAAGAGATTTTCATTTTGTATTAAATGTATATAAGGTAAACAATTTAGATCTAGACGTTACCGGTACAGTAACTGGAATTCCGTGGATATTATCATGAGATTAGAGCACATGGGAATGCATATTATCTGCCTACGGCACCATGCGACAGACGTGCTGGACTAGCGCAGGTGCTGCCATGTGAATTCATTTGAGATCGGAGTCTTGATTTAGGACAGGGCTTTGTATTGATGTATAAGTATGCACCACAATAGATCTAATGGTAATTTGACTGTTTGTTGTTTTTTTTGCAGGACATTCAGGCAATATGTGTGGAATATGCAGAAAAAGCTGAAGGAGACAGAGCTCGGAAAAGAGCTGAAGATATTCTCGACCGTTCGAAAGGAGAGCAATGTTCAGTAAAGGTAAGGTGAAAAATAATGATAAGCCCAATTTCTCTTCTTTTTTTTTCGTCATTGTCGATTGTCATCTGAGAAAAACATTCTTTTTTTTTTTACAAAATTAATAGACTAGAGAGGTTTCCATCTCATTTACATTCATTTATAAAAGTGTAAATCTCATGTAATTTCTGCAGACAGTTTGGATAAATTTGTAGTTTGATATGGAAGTGGTCCCAAGGAATGTAATGGAAATTGTACATCCAACTTGTCTGGATAATCTTTATTTTTCTTCTTTTTTTTTTTTGAGGATGGGGGCAGCTATTCTTCATATAGATTTTAAGAAGATGGTTCCAGTGATGTAGATTTGTTTCAGTAGTTTTCAGTTTCATATGTCAGTTGTATTGGTAATGAAATTTTGATTTCATTCTTTCCTTCTACTTTCAGATGGTAAATATAAAGTTGGGATCCGAAAAGGCTACCGATCCTGTAAAGAGCAAGTGAATCCTAAGAAGCCTCTGACTTGCATCAAAAGTTAGTTTAGGAAACTATAAATAGGGTTGCATGAATCATGAAGGACAAATTTTATTCACTCTTGTAAGGACAGTTTTGACTTACTGTCCATGTACATGTACTTGCCCTTTAAAAAAAAAATTAGCAGAACATGGTCCCTTTGATATCATAAGCATTATCATTATCACATGAAAGAAGCCTAACTTCAATGAACCTGTTTTGATTGGATTATGTGGAAATTATGTAGATGTAGTAAGAGAATTTAGTGGATAACCACTTCCTACAGTAATGTTACTATTGGCTTTTTAATGCTATACCTGATGAATTTCCTGGAGAAAAGATTAATATTTGGCTTCTGGAGATCAATACTTACATAGATGTTTTTATATGAGGTTTTCTTAACAAATATGTTTGTAGACTTTGCTTCTTGAGAAACTGAAGTACAAAATTGTGCAAAATTCATGTTTGTGTAATATATACTTTTAATCATGTAATTACACCTTTTTAGATAATTCTTTTACAATGTCATTTCATTTCCTAGGAGTACAAGCAAACCTGTTCAGCAAGCCTGAAAATGTGCTGGCAGCAGTCCAGTATTCAGATGCAGCATCCCAGACTACCCAGAGCTGTGCTGTGCAGGAAGAGGAACGGGAAGTACAGGGACAGGAAGATGATGATGATGACGATAGTGATGACATCAATTATGGTGATGATGAACTCAAGGACCCAACTTACGATCCACTCAGCAGCTCAGATGAGGAAATGCAAGATGTGTACAGGTGTAAGTTACATTGCACTTCAGAAGTACATGTATTTCATTTGATTTGGCCTAGATTCAATTTGCCTTTTTTTCCCTTTCTATTGTATTGAAATTTGTTGCTTTTGCAACAAGTGATATCTATTGTGGAGAAAGTGTTATTTTTGTCCTTCTTTTTTACTTTGCCACATCCACTTGTTTCTGCTGTGGAACATAATTTATATCATGTCCCCCCCCCCCCCCCATTTCTTTTTCTTACTTTGACTTTGACTTACACTTTTGAGATTTTTCAAAAGGTTAAATTGACTTTTAAGAAGAAAAAAAAAAATGTTATTGTTTCATTTATCTTCCAAACAAAAGCCACCCTGCAAGCATTTTAGAGGAAGACATGTTCATCATATTTGAGAGTAAACTCCTAAAACTTTTCCGGGTATGTGAGAATTGCCTAGCCAAACCTGTCAGGGTACAGAAGATGCGACCCAAGTCGTATGGATTTGCAGCTGAAAATCATTTCCACATGCGACATATGTGATCATGTAAGGGAATGGCACAGTCAACCAAAAGTTGGCAAGTCATTGCGGGAAATCTACTGCTTTCAGCTGCAATTTTGTAATGTTGTAATTTGTGCAAGTCCCACGAAGGTCTTACGTGTGCTAAACCATATGAACCTCAAGGTTATCTCCAACCAAACTTTTCTTGACCACCAGGGGAATTATCTTCAACCTGCCATTATTCGAGTATCGCAACGACAGCAAAGGCAACTGTTCAACCAGGTTGAACCAGGTGAGAAGCTGGTTATCGGTGGTGATGGTTTCTGATTCCCCAGGCCATAGTGCAAAATTTGGCAGCTACACGTTCATGGACATGAAGAGAAAGAAAGTCATTGATGTTGAACTGTGTTCAACAGGTAAGAGTATAGTAAAGATTGTTATTGTTCTGTAGTTTATCAGCAAAGAACGTGCAGCAAAAATGATTGTGGGATACTGGTCATTACCAAATACCAAACAATCTGGTAGACTATAAGGGGATAAGAAATTATACAGTTGAATATAGCCAGAAAGCAATAAATACAGTATATCAATTTCACAGCTTTTGTTTCAATTTTATTTTGCATTGCAGGGTAATGAAGTAACGAGCAGTAATGCTATGGAGAAGGAGGGACTTGCGAGGGGTTTGGCCAACCTACATGACAAAGGACTGAAAGTCGGGACTTAAATCACTGACCGTCATGCACAAGTGGCCAAGTGGGTCAGAGAGACGTATCCGGACATCGATCATAGATATGATGTGTGGCACATCGCTAAAGGTAAGACTTCCTTTTATGTGGTTGAAGATGGGTTTAACTAATATGTGGTCTTTGAAGAAAACATGTTTAAATTCAACAAAAAGCAAAAATGAATGATAATATTAATAACAAAACCAAAAATGATCCATTTAAATAAAGGTCTGTTATTTTAGAACATTCTGCTTGTCTTCATGATATACTTATTTATATGTCAACATTGCCGATTTCCCTGCCCAAACAAAATTAATTAAAGTAAGTGTCAATCCCGGCTTCATATGTTTGTTCCATTTATTTCTAATCGATTTGTCTTCTCTTCATGCTAATAGGTATCAAGAAGAAGATTGTCTGTACATATGAACCTTTTTATGGGTTAATCCGCCACCATCCTGAGCTTGATTGATTCTTTTTATCTTTTGAAAGTCCAGGAGCCTCATTCAATCATCACCTCTCCCCACCCCCACCACCACCATTCTTAGTCTTACATCAATACTTGAACTTTTTAAACAATGTAATGTATGCCATTTTGTGCAATTGCTCAGGAACTAAAGTCTTTGAGAAGCTGACCCAGGAGGTGATGAAACCCAGGCTTCTTAATGACATGAAAAAGATGCCGCTTGATTGATTCTTTTTATCTTTTGAAAGTCCAGGAGCCTCCTTCAATCATCACCTCTCCCCATCCCCACCACCACCATTCTTAGTCGTACATCAATACTTGAGCTTTTTAAACAATGTAATGTATGTAATTTTGTGCAATTGCTCAGGAACTAAAGTCTTTGAGAAGCTGACCCAGGAGGTGATGAAACCCAGGCTTCTTAATGACATGAAAAAGATGCCGCCCCTGGACCAAACCAGCTCTGTGGAGGCATTCCACAGCGTTCTTCTGTACTGGTGCCCCAAGATGTTGGCATTCTCCTACAGTGGAATGAAATGCAGGTAAGACATCTATTTTTTAGTTAAAGGGTCTGCAAAGTGTGTGACACTCTGCTAGGTAAAATAAGAACACATATTATGCTTCCTTAATAATCATAAATTTGTCCCTCCAGAAAAACCGCAAGTTGGCATCAATCAAGTTTTATGCATTTACCTTGTTATAATGATAGTTTGTACTAACAAGTGTTCTTTATGACAAGGTTTCACTGTATATAAGTTTTTACTCCACTATTGTTTTCTTAAACTATGCAGACTCTACTTAGCCCAGATGCACTGGAACGAAATGCCAATCGAAGTCAGGCTATCAAGACTGATGGGATGCCGATTTATAAGATCACATATCCCAAGGCCAAAGCAGGTGGCCATACAGTTTCAGAAGTGTTGACAAATTGCACTTTCAGTGAGTATATTCACACCATCTCAGTATAGATAAAGTTTTATTCTTGGGAACATAAGAAAAAAGAAACACTAGAAACAACCAACAATTGTCATTCTAATAACAGTATTTTGTACTCGGTTGTTCTATTCTGCTACCATCATGCAACATAAAAATTTACCATAATTGTTCTTTGTGTTGAGTGCACACACAAAAGACAAGCAATATATTTCAAGAATTGGGAACAGGTGTGGAGTTGTTCTAACCAGGCCGGCGTCATTATTAGTTTGTATGACGTGAAGTAGACACTGCATTTGTAAATGTAGTTATAAAGACAAAATGAGATAAAAATTTAAACAGTGACTTTGGACGCTAACCTCCGGCCGTAGCAATTGAATCAGTTCATATACTTGCCGATTTATTTTGTATTCTTGCATACAGCATAGATACCTGAAAGTAATTATAACATCACTATTATTTCCATTTTCATTCGCATAGATTATGTGGTAGCACTGATGGAGGGAAACGCTGCAGCTTGTGGCACGCAAGCAGAAACTCCGTCCACAAATGGCCGAGTTGGAGGAGAAACCAGTTGTGCGCACAGTTTGAGAGGCGAGACAAAGCTCAAGCTGTGCGGGAGTTGGAAGCACATCGGCGAGTTGCCAGGAGGAATTATTAAAGTTTCTCCTCAGAGGAAGAGCATGTATTGTTGTGAAATGAAAAACACAGTATACTGCAAGCAAAGATTAAACTCATCAAGCATGGTCTGACATCGTTTATCTGGCCAACAGTTATTCAGAATTCAAATCACTGAAATAACTTGACAGGCCTTGCAGTTTCATACTGTATATGCTATTCTTTCATTCATTTCCAATTGGAATTATTGAATGGACTATATCCGTATTTTCATACTTGTGGCACCCAGAAAGTTTGGTAGTTGCATTTTGTTACAAGTTGTTACAATGTAAATGCATCAGTTATCTCACTTATGATGGAGGATTCGATTCAACCATTTTGGTGTATCACTTTTAGTGTTATGTTACTTGCCAATCATATAGTTTGTTTACTTGCCTGTTATGTTGCAATGAACACTCTTGTCTTCTGTGCTTGCATATTTGATATAATCTTGCCTTATTTGTTGTTTTAGAAAGAACACTAACTTTGTTCTTTCATTCATTGCCACTCCAGGTTATTGTTAGAACTGAATCAGTATTCATATACATCATATGTCATCCAAACAAATTTTGTTTGTTACAGTGTACACCGTCCAGTGTCTTGGGTATGGCGAATGTTTCAATCGAATCATTTTGGCTATTACTTGCTAATCATATAGTGTGTTTTCTTGCCTGAAATATTCCATTGAATATGAGCGTTTGTACTTACCCTGAATAATCTTGCCTTTTTCAACAAGTGCTTGACAGTTTTAATATTACATGATCCAACAACTCTGAATGATGGATATGATAATGCACAAATATATAGACTGATACTGTTTCAGATAATTATTAATCCTAATATTTTCTGCTTTTAGTGTGGAAGTAACATACATCAACTGAAAAAAGAACCCTCTGAAGTCTGCACTAGCCAAGTTTTCATTTCCTTTTCTTGTAGTCAAGCCAAATTTGTATTCTACAAAAACAGCAGGAAAAAATCCCAAACTGCTTTGCCTGTGAGAGCAGTTAATAATAGATTTTTAGAACTTAATACTTGAATGATAAGTAATATTACCCTACCCCCCCAAAAAAAAAAAAAATGGTTTTGTTTTCTAAGTATAAATCGAACGTAATGAATGACACGACTCATCCCCCACGTAACAAGATTAATAATGAAATTAATAATAGCAATAATAAAAAAATAATAACAATAATTATAACAATAACAGTAACAGCAACCACTACTTACTACTACTTATGATAATAATCATAATCATAACAATGATAATAATTATAATAATGATAACAATAATAATAATAATAATAATAATAATAATAATAATAATAATAATAATAATAATAACAATGCTCTAGCTTTGGTGAGTTCCTGTCTACAACATAGTGTTTGTTTTACCAATGTGATAATTTATACATCTAAATGTCTCAGGACAGTTCCTTCCCCCCCTCCCCCACCAAAAAAAAAAAAATTGTTTCGTTTTCTAAGTATAAATCGAACGTAATGAATGACACGACTCATCCCCCACGTAACGAGATTAATAATGAAATTAATAATAGCAATAACAAAAAAATAATAACAATAATTATAACAATAACAGTAACAGCAACCACTATTTAATACTACTTATAATAAAAATCATAATAATAATAATAATAATAATAATAATAATAATGATAATAATAATAATTATGATAATGATAATAATAATAATCATAATAATGCTCTAGCGTTGGTGAGTTCCTGTCTACAACATAGTGTTTGTTTTTCCAATGTGATAATTTATACGTCTAAATGTTCCTTTGTAGTGGCCTCCTCTCAGGATATGCATCTTTCGCTGCAGCTTGTACACATGCTGGAAGTTGAACCCGGATGTCCTTTCCTAGAACTCCCCAACACCATCGCATGAATTGGCGATAGGCCTACTTCTATTATTTCTTCTTTATTTCAACACGACAGTGCAGAGCGCGCTTTTCCCCCGCTGGATATTTTACCATGAGAACGCACCTCGCGATTACCGCAGATATGTGCTTCCTGATTTAAACGGTCCTCGCTTTTGTTACCTCGTGTTTGAGAAGGAATTTCACCCGACTTTACCCCAGACAGTCATCTGGTGTGACACCGAGTGATTTAGATTTAAATGGGGTATCAGACTCTATTCTAACACCTCACTGGTCTAATATTTGCTGTTCTAAAGCACCTTGTTTCAAAATAATACGAGCAAGCGAAGGGAGAGAGGGTAAAACACACTCTTGGCGAAAAAGTATTCCCAACTATTTTGTATTTAAATGCTATACAAGTGAGTGCAGCGAGTGAGGAAAACTTCACACGTCTCCTTGATAGCCTCAAACTTCAATCACCTCACTGCAAAATATGATGCTATTTGGCTCATCGCTTGCGATTCAAAATCATTCTGTTTCTATGAGCAAGCAAAAACGAGCTACAGACAATAACTCAATTTCTTTCAAATGTAGAATTGTCACGAAAATCATTATTTTGATGGTGCACATCTTCCCACAGAATTTGAGGGGAGTTCGATATTTTGCTGTAAAGTATTATGATGTTTGAACATGTTGCCAAGGGAATAGGAGTGTATGCCTCCTTGAAAATATCTTGTTCCTAGATTTTATTGGCGAGTGTAGCGAAGAATACAGAAAAATTGGATACCGTATTTAAAAATACACTGTACTGAGAAAAGGTGTTTGTATTGTTACTCCAATATCATCATTCTAGTAACACATATTTATCGTTTTCCTCCTTTTTCACATTTGGTGAGATAGGAAAAGGCCATTGGTCACAGGCCATTATCTCATGAAATTATTCTGTTTTAGCTCTTCTTGATTGACTCATTGTAGCTTTATTGACAAGAATTGTATAACATTAGATAGAAAGACAATTAGATGCAAACCAGTTTCATTTCATGAGGATATTTACATATTGGCATTGGTTAAGATACAGGTTTTCCCGGTCAATTTCATACTTTTTCCATTCCAATCCATGAACGTGCATTCAATTTCACGCAGCGCACGCCCGCGAAGACATTCGGGCTTTCAACTTCACAATCCGATCGATCATTTTTTTTTTTTTTTTTTTTTTTTTTGGGGGGGGGGCGCTCTTATTTCCTTTCCGCAAAATCAAAATCACGCATTTGCATTCAAATGCGAGCGTTGTATTTCTTATTTGTGCATTCAAATTCTCCCATTAGTCACGATGACGCTGTTTGGGACGTTCACTTTCATTTTTCAGGCGATCAATTTCCTACTTCGTGCACTCAATTTAGTGGAGAAGATAAAAAGGGGGTTATGAGGGGGAGAGGGGGACGAGCGTTGGTTGTTTCTGATAAAAGAGCACACTCCGAAAACAGATTAGTAAAAATAACTATTGTGTTGGTGCATTATTGTCCGACCAAAATTTTAGTGAAGATTGATCAATATGATGCTCATGATTACACAACCATTTGTTAAAAATTAGTTTACCAAAATTTTGGTTGATTTTGACTATTTTTTCTTTTATTCATACACATATTCACCAACACATTGGTTATTTTGACCAGTCCCTTTTTAGAATGTACACAATCTACCCGAACACACCCCTCACCTTTAACACACACACCCACACACACACACACACACGCGCACACAATCCCATTTTTATAGGCTTCTGTATAGTATACTTATTCTTTTTTAAGGTTCTATATTGTTCTGAATTTGTATCCACTTACCATGCTTACAATGATATCCACAATTACCATGGATGACGTGAATATACAAAGATAGGAAGAAAACTCCGATGAGAGTCATAGTGTTGAGTTTCAAATTTTCGACCTCCATTTAGATCATCTTAAGGAACTGAGGTAAAACTGAACAAGAACTGTTTATGTATACACTAATACAATTGGATAAGAAGGCATCAAAATGTTAAGTTTTACCTCAGTTTCTGGAGATGATCTAATTAAAGGTCGAAAATTTGAAACTCAACACTATCGTGACAATGATGACTGTCGTTGAAGTTTTCTTCCTATCTTTGTGTATTTACAATGATATCATGTCATTATATGTTCATGTCTATACTTCAATACTTTAACTACATAACGATATAATTTCTAACTTACACTCCTTGATGACGCCACCCATAAAAAAGATAACACCACAGTACTAACCACTAAGCGTCAATTCAATAACCAACTGACAAGCAATATGATCTCAAAATCTCTCACGTGGAAACCTAAATAAACAGCAATATGAAATGTTCGTAATTTCCATGTTACCAGGTTCAATGGAAACATTTATGGCATATACCTAAAATACTGGACTTAAGCACGATAAATTATGGCAAATGTCTTGACAAAGAAACCCAATTTATTCAAACTAAGTGAAAAACACCCACATTGACCCCAAGCTAACTAAAATGCGATGATTCTTTAAATTGATTGCACTTATTTGGAACTTGGTTGCCTTTTCATGAATATGAATGACCAAGGAGATTCGGTCGTCGGCTTGAAATGAATTTGATTCAGTGCCAATTTATCAAAAAGCATGCTCCTACTTTGAATTTGAATGACCCAAATGAACAACTGATTGCTCGTATAGTGAATATGAATGACCCAATTTGAATTTGAAAGCCGCTTCAGAGCTGCGAGTGTGAAACGCGGAAAATTGAATGCTCGGAATATGAACTTGAATGACAAAATCATGAAATTGACCGAGAAAACCTATACTTAAAATGCGAGGCAGCGAGTAGAAGAATAGTATACTATGTGTGAGAGACAGAGAGAGAGAGAGAAGTTGCAAACCGATATAACAACCAGAGATACTTTTTAAATGTGAGCTAGCGAAGCAAGTCAACGCTGGAAAGTTTTTCGTTATCCCTTTTATTTTATTTTTTCTTTCCATTTGTCCTTCTTACTTTTTGGGACTATTTTAAGGGATTGCAGGGGGTTGTGTCACTTTTAATGGTGAATCAGGGGGGGGGGGGGGGAGTGTTAATGCAGACCATCTCCCTGCCGACAATATTGTGGATATATCCCCCATCCCCAAATCAACACCCATATTGTTGCTCAAAATATATATTGTGGTATACAGTTTATTCTGCGATCTAAGCCTCATGACCAGATAACAGCAGTAGTTTTAAAGAGAGCAAATCCTGAAATACGGTCTTTAGCAATAATGTTTGTTGGCTATAGTCAGTCACTTTGTTTTTCTTTGGGTTTTATTTTGCATGGCTTTCTTTAATGACAGGTAAAGGTAACTTGTTTTCATTTTAATGAGTTATTTTCTGAATATTGGTACTTATATTAGAAAAATGAGATCAATAGCACTTTTTTAATGGAAAATATTGATATCTTAAGTTTAACCGTAACACGCATTCATGGGAATCTTATACCAATTACGGAAGAGAACCACACATCATTTTATATCACTTTTTTCAAGGTCAAGATATCAATTTACTTGATGTATTAAGCTTTAAAAAAGCTATTGTGGGCTAAACAGATTTTGTAGAACTAAGCTTCATACCATCTGCAGTTTTCAAGATAGGTGGCCATAATGTTAGGTGTGAATCACTATGTGTCTCCAAATGGTTGCAAAATGATGTTTATCTTCATTTTTAACATAATTTTTTGACCAGATAACCTTCTGCAAGCGAAATTTTGCTGAGGTTGCCCTGAAATATCGGTAAATGTCTACAATTTCAACAATTTTGATCATCCCGCTGGTTGGGACTAATGGTGTAATTTGAAGGACAACTTTGCCAATTTTTCTTCAAAATCAAAATTTGAGGGCGCCTTACACCCAAACATCAATGATTTTTGTCGAGATTTTTTCGGAAGTGGAAGAGAACATGTAATAGGTATAGTACCAATGGAAAAATAACATTTTTGGCTTTGTTTTTATGTTCAATGATAAATAAGGAATTTTCACTTTCTTACGTACAGCCTATACACTGTAAACATAAGTTAGTCATTGGCGCTTATAAATTAGTCAAAACGACTAATTTAGATTAGTCAAGTCTCAATGACTAATTACCTCAGTCAAGACTAATGTTAAGTCACAGATGACTAGTTTAGGTTAGTCATTGCTGATACTTTTGACCAATGTAAACCAGTCATTTGTTAGAGTAAAAGTTTATATTCCAAGTTTATAATTGCTTCAAAATTATTATCTGGGATTTGAGATCATACCGAACATGAATTTAATGTCCAGGCAATTTTGTGTGTTTTCAACGATTTGAAAGAATCATATCAATAAATTGCTTATTAATTAATAAAATGCTACCAAAAATACATCAGTTAATTTATAATGACCATTTTTTTTTTTTATATTCAATCAAAACATATTTGTTGTATAAACAATGGCCATTATAAACTAACTGATGTATTTTGTGTAGCATTTTATTAATTCATTGATAACGTAATGTTATGGTTCTTTTAAATCACTGAAAACACAAAATTTGCCTGGATAGGATTATCGTTGCCGACGTCAATGACTAATGCCTCCGGTCATATGACTAACTTACGGTACGGACGTGCATGTTCACTATGCATTGTGCACCGTATACTGCGCATGCATCGCGCGCACACGTTGTTCGCGCGCCCTGTTCAAAATTAATTCGGCAACTGTCACTTGTAAGATTCGCGGTAAGACTGTCGTCCACTGCAACCCCAGAGTTCATCAAAGCCATCAAACGTCATAAAAGTCAAGACAAAAGGCTCAGAAATGTCACCAACTTCAAGGTAAGTCTGGTTTTCGGTTGACGATCTTTTTTTCTCGAAATTTCCTTTCACTCAAGTCAAGAGAGATTTTTAGTAGAGCGACAACGTAGGCTAGTACTACTACTAGCACGTGTACCTACGGACCCTCGTACACACAACTTAAGTGTAGGCACTGTGCCGCCACAGTCACTGTCTCAATGAACAGATGTTTCCTATTTCATGTTGAGAGCTCATTGAATGCACACTGCCAGTTCATTCATTCTGCTTCACTGGAACAGGAGTTGTGCTCACAAAACAGTAAAGTATAATAGCATATGCACATGCCTGACATTGCACGGTCCAATTGTAAAGTATTTTGGTGGTTTTATGATTTCTTTGCTATAGGGTCTATAGGAAGATGGGGCTCCATACATCAAGGAGACAACGCCAACCTCTCCGAATGCAACGACTTCGCAATTTCCATTGATGGAGTTGGCGTTGCCCACTGCACCACACTTTTTGCTGCTGTGGCTGTCTACTTCGCCTCGTTTTATGTTTTCAACCTGGCTTATCCTTCAACGTTGAAGAAGACGCTGACCTTCATTCAGAAAGTTATCTTGAATATTCAGGATAATATTAAGATCGAGCGTTCTGTGGTCACACCGCCTGAGAGATTTAACAATCTGGAGTAGATCTCCCAGCTGGAAGGATTTGTCTCTAATTTGTTAACTTGAGGAGAATCAAGCATGAACATACTAGTATTTTGACTTTCTCGGGGAATAGAACCCACAGAGAGCTAGCTACACAAGAGGTTTGCCTGCCATAAGGGATATTGACATTAGTTATTTTAGAATAAGTCAACGTTTGACTACAAGATTTTCGCAGCAGAATCCTTGTCATTTTTACTTGATTTTAGAATAGTTTTAGCTCAAGTTGAGGACTATCCCCAATTATGTCATTTACCTTTAATGTGTATAAATTCCAACCAAAGAACAAGACATGGTTTTAAGGGTTACTTCTTGCAGGTTATCAGATCATGCAGCTTACAGAATTTGAGTTTGGGTAAGGGTAAGAAATGCGACATTCCTCGTGTCTACCCGTTTTTGTTTTTTTGTGTGTGTGAATTATGTGTTTTTTTCCTGTCTGGCCGCATTTTTGTCAGGCTTTAAATTTGTTTGGAAGTAAACATATTATGGCATGATCCCTCGTATGTGTTTTTATGCTGGTTTTGCAAAATTGTTGCAAATTCAAGAGATTCTGTGATGTCAGATTTTTTGATATATTTGATTTACGTTTTGACTTGATAGTAATTTGCATTAGGGATACACCTTGACGAGTAATGAGCTTTAAATGTATTTTGGGGTAAATTTCTCTATTTTCTTTATATTTGTTATTTTGGGGAATGCGGGCAACAAACAACATGTTTTTCGTGCTTCAATAGGCCCAATTTTTGTGTACATGTTGTCTTCTAGGTTTGCCAGCTTCCTGCAAGTTTAAGAGATTTACTGAAGCTGAACTTGTGTATATACATGTATATAAGATGGGTTACTTAAAACAATGTTTCTGCGTATTTCGTTATATGGCCACGACCGTGCTATATAACGCGTTATATTGCACGCTCATTTCTGTACAAAATCCCATTAAAATATGTATCGATAACTTACAAATTATCGATAATACGGAGTTCGTTGCACCTTATTGACGGATGTTGCAATGTTCATAGTTTGGTGAGCTCCGATTCCCATCTTATATAACGCATAGTGCATCCTCATTGTCGTCAAGTATACCATAAATTGTGCATCCATAGATAAGAATGTCTCTATTCTTAAACTATGGATGCACATATTACGGTATATTCAACTCCAGAGAATGCATTATATGACAATATTTAATATACTATTTACTTTGTATTGCCTTTATAAAGGACTTTTATTTTCACTGACCTGTAATTATGGGTTTTACACCTTATTGAGTTGGGGGAAGATGTGCTATTTGGTACTGCTGAACTTTCCAAGATTAACTGAAGCTGAACTTCATATACATTCTATTTCCTGCATTTCTATCTAGTCTTTTGGTTCTATCCTGCATAATGTTCTTGTATTCAAACCTTGATATTACACTGTAACACGTACTTTACCTTGTTTGAATGTACTGCATGCAGTGAAAAGCAACATGAAGTCATGCTACATGTACATATTCAAAGCTTCTCCGTATTGTATTAATTTGAAGTGAAGGTGATGATTGTGAATTAATTTCTCATATGTACAGCCCGATTATGTTGAAATAAATCTGTTTTAAATCAAGAAGAGATTTAGCTGCTTCATTTCTTTTGTTTTTACATAAAATGTAGCTTTAGTCATGTGACTAATGTGATTAGTCATGATTTTGAATGACTAATTAGAAAAGTCAGATGACTAACGTTTAGTCATTTCAGACGTTTTTGGATTTAGTCAGATGACTAACTAAAATAAGTCGCATCTGACTAATATTTGGCTTTGCCTGACTAATTAAGTTTAGTCATCTGGGTTGTCTGACTAATTACAATAAGTCATTTCAGACATAGGGCAGGACTAATTTTTATTAGTCAAAATGACTAACTTATGTTTACAGTGTAGCACATATGGCGACCATCTTGCAACATAGCTGCTATTTTATATCTAGACATAAAAACATAGTCATATCCTCAAATTAACCTCAGATCTGGATTCTCCATCCCGAAAACTCTTATTTCCCCTCCCCCCTTTTTTTAACATTCTAGGGATGTTTAAAGTAGGTAAACAGAAAATCCAAGACGGCCACCGGCGGCCATTTTGGATTTTCGCATATATCTCAAATTGCTCAAAGCTGACAGAGCTCCAGCATGTGGATTGTTTAAATAGAAGGTCTGACCAGTCGATATCAATTAAACAAAAAACTATAACATTCCATTGCAATCCCCCCCCCCCCCCTCCACCGGCTACGGGACTATAGATCTAAATATCAGTAAAAAAAAAAAATCGTATCAGTTTTACCAATGAACATCATGTCAATGAGCACAGCAATGGAAGTCCCAAACACAGCTCACCTTATCTTCTCCTTACATTCATTTGCACTCAGTGTTATAAACTTCGGGCAAATGTCTTCCCCACATGCACAGTAAGAAGTCGTACGTACATGCCATACATATATACCACACTCTTAGACATTACGATCAGGATAAAATTCATCAGTGAACATAACATAACTGTACTCACAGTCTTCACGAGAAAGATTCAGTTATCTAACCAGAAGAGGAGGAGAAATATCGCAGAAAACAAACCACATAGGTGGAAAGCAACCGATTCGGGTGTCTCACCAAAGAGGCGAAATATCGCGGAAATGATTCAGCAACAACGTTGCATGCAAACGAAAACAAGGCGTTTCCCTGTAGGAGAAAGTGAAAACCAGTTCAGGAAATATCAAGCAGTTGTTTATGGAAGGCCATCCCTGCCATTTACACCAGCTAGCTGACGCATGCTCCAGCAACCTTACGTAAGCTTATTCTTACTTAACCTTACGTGAGTTAATTGACAAATCAGTGAGTTCGATTCGGGTGTTAAGCACACGTCAGGTTATAGCATACGCATGCTTATGGTTGGCCATCGTATCCACAATTCGCGTAGTCGTTACGTATCCCCGCACCAGATACGTATCCCAATTGACCAATCACGAGACTCACACAATAGATACTTATCCTTATACATGCAGGCACACATACGTATCCGAAATAGTCTGATACGTATCTGCCGTGTTCGCGATACGTAACTTACGTTCTACATACGTATCGCAATTTGGGGGATACGTATCCCATTGTTTAAGGATACGTATCTCGAGGTTTTAATACGTATCGCATCGTTTTGGTATACAGATATGGTCCGACAAAATCAAAGATGCATTAATTCAAGAAGACTTTGCCGTATTCTCAGGTGAATCTCGGTCAATTGGACTACCATACGTTTCCCCAAACAATGTGATACGTATCAAGAACTCGAGACACGTATCCTAAAACAATGGGATACATATCGTAAACACGGCGGCTATGTATCAGACTATATCGGATACGTAAGCGCCTGTATAAGGATATGTATTTATTGTGTGAGGCTCCTGATTAGTCATTTGGGATACGTATCTGGTGCGGGGATGCGTATCGACTACGCGAATTGTGAATACGATGGCCAACCATACATGGTATTCGACCATACGTAAGGTTATCCGAGCATACGTAAGATTGCTGGAGCATACGTATGCTACAAGGGGACGTATGATAATAACATACGCGTGCTTAGCACCTACATCGAGCGCAGTGATTGGTCAAACAGGCTCATGTAAAGTCAGAAATAAGCTCGCGTAAAGTTGTTCGAGCATACGTAAGGTTGCCGGAGCATACGTCAACTAGCGGGCGTTAATGGCAGGGATGGCCTTCCATAGTTGTTAGTCTATAAACGCGTTAAAAAGAAACCCAGTCTTTTGGTTCAAAGTTCACTCTTGTTTCCGATCACGGAATATCGCCGCGGGTGTCGGTTTACATTGATGACA
Source organism: Echinometra lucunter (assembly GCA_029962745.1). Lineage (NCBI taxonomy): Eukaryota > Metazoa > Echinodermata > Echinoidea > Camarodonta > Echinometridae > Echinometra > Echinometra lucunter. Next base: position 16,413 of record JAPZVO010000832.1, read on the forward strand.
CTTTCATGTTTATAAATCCTTGTTTCATATCCTGGTCTAGCTGTGATAATGATTTGCGTACGTGTACTCTACTTATGTGAGAGAGAGAGGAAGGGAGGGGGAGAGGGGGGAGGGATAGAGAGATAGATAGAGAAAGAGAGAGAGAGGGAGAGGGAGGGAGGGAGAAAGAAAGAGAGGGAGAGAGAGAGGGAGGGAGAGAGAGAGAGAGATGGAGAGATGGAGAGATGGAGAGGGAGAGATGGAGAGAGAGAGGGAGAGAGAGAGAGAGAGGGAGGGAGAGAGAGAGAGAGAGAGATGGAGAAAGGTCTCCAATAGACACTGACTTCCTAACTATGGTTTGATTGTATGGAAAAGGTTTTTTATTTGCAGTGGGATGTTGGTGAAAAATTATTGTTTTGAGTTGTGTAACTTCTTGTCACTTTTTTCTTTATTATCATTATAGTTATTATTACCATTATTATCATTATAATCATTATTATTTATTATCTCTGTTATTTTCATCATCTTGTCAAATTATTACCAATAACATGTAACTATTGTGATCACGTTTAGAAAGCTAATAAAACTCATAATTACAAAAAAAAAATGTCGGTGAAATAAATTAGTGTTGGCAGAGAGATGAAAGTTTGTTGGGTTTCTTTTTTTTTTTTTCGTTCATGTAAGTGGATATTGGGTCTGTCGCGTCTTGGGGGGACTTGACTGACTGCGGGGGTCGTTCATCCCGGGTCGGTGTGGGGCGTGGAGGTTATGGGGAGAGCTCTTGTAGTGACCAATTCCGATTTTTAACTTTTCAAATTGATTTTTTTCCCCCTTTAGCACCACCCTACAGCATTTGCGGTATGGTAAATTTATGTCGTAGACCGCGAAACCTAAGTACTTTCATGGTCACGTGAGTGATGTGTACATACCTCAAAGACAAAGTAGCCCCTAATTAAATATCTCTGAAATGTTCATGTGTCATGTTTAAGGTATAGATTAATGAAATTATTACATTTTCTCATGCGTATCACATTGTTTTAACTGAAATTAATTAATACAATTAATCTAGAAAGATATCTACTCTTCGATAGAAAAGTAGTTCTTCCAGGACGTGGCGGTATATCAGGCAAGACCCTGCTAGGTTTTGTTGTTGTTGTTGTTTTTTGCCTTTTTTTTTTTTTTTTTTTTTTTTTTTTTTACATAGGCGACATAGCGCATTGCACTTGAAGCAGCCATCGTGTCAGGTTCCTAGCTTAGAGCGGCATGACAGATTAGCCTGTTTACAGTTGTATACCAGGCATGTGAATTAATATAGATTGGTCTTTGCTATTGGTGAAATTATATTCAATTCAATTCAAATAAAACATTTATTTTCTTCCATGTCATTACATTTTTCGTAAACATAAATTCATACATAAATCAATTTGTTATAAAAAAATATATAAATATATACATATTGGGTTTAAGGAAGAAGGCGTATACCCTAAAAGCTGAGGCTTGTGGCGGGATACGCCTGTAGACATAAATACAATACAATAAACAATACAAAGGAAAAAAAGGGCAGAGAAAAGAAAAGGAAAGGGAACAAGAGAGGGAGACGTGAGCGAGGAGGCGGGCATGAATTACTAAATAAAATAGAATGCTCAACAAAATATCAGTGGGGGCAAACATAAATGCCGCAACAACAATTTGTCATGGTTCATGTTTTCATGTTTAAAGTCAAAAGGAGACATAAGACGGGAAATATTTATTTATAAAACGACAGAAGCAATTTTTTCATTTATACTTAAAGCTGGTTGTCGACAAAGATTTTTTTATGTAATCCGGAATTTCGTTCCATATTTTGGGGCCAGTATAACGAATATTGTGTTGGAAGATTATTTTTCTGTGTTTGAGAATGAATATTTGATTATTTGAGCGGGTATCAAAATGATGTATGTTGGAAACATGTGTAAATGAGTCACGAAATTTTTGTGGAATTTGAGAATTTAAACACCTGTAGAGAAAATGACATTGTTGAAGTTTGTTGATGTCTTCTAATTTCAACAATTTTAGGGAATGAAACAAATTCGTGGTATTTGCTAGTGGTATATTGTCGTCTGGAGAAATTATACGTACAATTTTATTTTGAAGGGAACATAATTTTTTAAGATGGGTTTGATATGTGTTAGCCCAGACTAAATTGCAGTAATAAAAATATGGCAGGATTAAAGAGCAATACAATGTACGCAATACAGTTTTAGGCAAGTAAAAACTTAGGCGATACATTATTCCAATATTTTTTGCAACTTTGTTCTCAATTTCATTTATGTGATGTATCCATGTTAAATTACTATCAATGATAACGCCAAGAAACCTAGTATTTTCAACTCTGGGAATAATTTGGTTGTTAAGCTTCACCACTACATGATTAAGATCAATACGCCTTGTGGAGTTACGGAATATAATATAATTGCATTTCTTATAGTTAATGGTAAGCTTGTTCGCACAAAACCATTTACAAACATTTGTTAGTTCAGTATTTACAGTTTCACATAAGTGATAAAGATTTTTATCAGAATAAACAATATTGGTATCGTCGGCATACATAATAAAGGAAAGGAGATTTGACGAACGATAAATGTCATTAATAAATAAAATAAATAAAAGTGGACCAAGTAATGACCCTTGTGGTACTCCACATTCAGTTGTCCTAAGTTCAGACTGAACGGAGTTATATATGGTGCATTGTTTACGATTTGAGAGGTAACTAGAAAAAAGGTCAAGGGCAGTTCCACGAATACCATAGTTATTTAGTTTTGATAAAAGTATATTATGATTAATAGTGTCAAACGCTTTTGACAAGTCAATAAATATCCCTATTGCAAGTGAGTCGTGCTCAAAGGAGTCAATTACGGTATTTGTTAATTCAAGAAGAGCTAGTTCTGTTGAGTGGTCACTACGAAATCCATATTGAGATTCAAAAAGACACTTGTTATTTTCAAGAAAACTATAAGCCCTTTTATAAATGATCTTTTCCAATATTTTAGAAAAAACAGAAAGCACTGATATGGGCCTATAATTACCAACTTGCTCTTTGTCACCAGTTTTAAAAATTGGAGAAACTCGCGCAATTTTCATTTTGTCAGGAAATACCCCAGAGGTTAACGATAAATTGAATATATGACATAAAGGTTCGCTTATCAATTCGATTACAAGTTTAACAATCTTGGGTGAGCATTCATCAAGACCTGGGGCTTTATTGTTATCGAAACGCATGACAATGTTACAAATTTCACGTTGGCTTACCGGATTTAAAAACAAAGATTTTGAATTTGGTTCAGATAGATAAGTTCTGAAATCTGTATCATTTTGAGGAGTGATATTAGCTAACTTTGGACCTATTTCAACGAAAAAGTTATTAAAAGTATTTGCTATTTGGAACGGGTCTGTCGACCGACCTTCAACACAAACTATGGTGTTGGAGGTTGATTTTCTTCTTTTATTTAATATTGATTTGATCATTTGCCATGTACGGTTTATATTATTTTTATATTCTTCAAATTTGGATTTACAATAATGTTTTTTAGCCTGCCGTTTCAAATAGTTCACTTCTTTAAGAGAATCCTTGTATAGAATTTCATTTCTAACTGTTGGTTTATGGATATATTTTTTATATAGATTGTTTTTATGTCGAATAGATTGAAGCAAACCATCGGTCATCCAGCATTTCAGTTTAATTTTCTTACTGGGTGTTTTTTTAAATGGAAAATTGTTATTATACAATGTAGTAAATTGAGTTATGAATATGTCGTATGATTGATTAGCATCCTGCATATTAAAGATTTCTTCCCAATTTGAATTTTCGATTTGATTTTTAAATTTCGTAATATTTTGTGTTGTAAAAGATCTACGGAGTACGGTATTATTTGCCGATTTAGTTTTATTAACATTCATGTAAGTTACATGAAATATTGGCAAGTGATCTGACACGTCAGAGTATATCACTCCACCTTTAGTATCTAAGTCAAATTGATTTGTCAGAAAATTATCTAAAAGGGTGGCACTTGTCTTATTAATTCTTGTGGGCCTGTGAATTATAGGAAGAAAAAAATTGCTGAAAAGACAGTTCACAAAGTTCTTGGATTGAGAATTACAGTTGTGTTTTAAAATATCTATGTTTAAGTCACCCGTCAAAAACACCCTTTTGTTTTCCCTGGAAAGACGGATCAAAAGGCTATCAAACTCCTCAATAAATGAATTAACGTCCAACGATGGGGCTCTATACAAGGTTCCTACAATTATATTTTTCCCTGAGCACTGTTCCAGTTCGATGAATAAAGAATCGCATGTTGCTTCGCTTAAATTAAGGTCAGTGCGTACTAAGAAATTAAAAGAATCATGGATATACATTCCAACTCCACCACCTCTGGAATATTTCCTATTATTGCAAACGAACGAGTAGTTAGGCATATAAACAAGAGGACTTTCGAATCTTAGCCAGGTTTCGGATATGGCAATAATATCAAATGTAAATTTCAAAGAGTTAAGACAGCTTGAAATGTCATCAAAAGAATTCAAAAGACTTCTAGCATTAAAGTGAATGCTTGAAAATTTACCGCCGCTCGGAACACCAATATTTTCAAAGTTTGTATTAAATTCTTCATAACAATAGTACCGAGAGTCATTTGAACTCTCAGTATAGAACTGGAAGTCTGGGTCAACATCGTCATTTGGGACAATGCTTTCATGTGCTAAAAAAGGATCAAAATGTAAATGAGAAATTCTATCAAAATTGTCTTCTAAGGGTTCATCAGCCGATATTACATCATCGAGCTCGTTATCATTCAACTGGTTGAAAGGAAATAAGTGTTCAAGACAGTGTTTACAACAAGAAAAATATTCGTTCCAGTCATGGTTCCGACACATTTGCTTACACATGTAACAATATATTCGATTATGTAGTAGGTCACTAAATTCTTGTATAGGTTCACTCGTCATCAAAGTAAAAATTCGTCGCTTTATCATGTAGGAATTTCAATCCAGACTGATACCTAATTTGACAAATGTCATTAAAGTATAATAGGTTACATGTTATGTGCATTGTAGTTTTGGCTATGGGAAAGATAACAAAACCTGTGCAAATTGTTGTTGCAAATTGAGTAAGTACAAACAAAATGAATACAAACAAAATGAATTACATGTCGTTTGGTATACACGGTAGAGTCAAGCCCACAAAAAAGTTGGAGAAAGAAAATAAAGTTGGCAGAAAAGGAAAAATGTGAAGAAGAAATTGCCCTTGTAATTAAGCTAATTTTGTACAAAATTATAAACATCATGGGTATAAAACCGATATAAAAATCCATCATATATCCACTATAAGGAGCCAATTTTAAGACAAATAATAATTAAGTGGATGCGTCTGCATCAATACATAATATTATTCAAAATAAATTGCTTTAAATGCTATCATATCTCTTTTCTTTATACACATTTGGTGAATAAAAATTAATACCATAAATCAACTATTAAAGGCATTGGCTAACTTTGTGAGCAGCTGATTTAAAAAATTCTCAAACTAAGATGAAACATGTGTATGAGTACTTGTATTTACCCTCAAAAACCCTGAAACCAACCATAATTTGGAAGGAAAAGCTGTAGATTATACGCAAACCGCGATTTTATTAGCTTTTGTCTCGAGAGACACTGAACTGAGAGGACCGTTTGGACGAATTCAAAAATACCGTTACTTGCCTTCCGCCGCGTGATACGTCAATACACACAGTGCGGTCCGTTGAGTCATGTGCGCATGCGCACTCCTTACGTTGGGTCTATGCAAACGACCCTCGTATATTTTTCAAACATTGGTTCACATTTCTAATGTTTAAAAATACTTCCCGTTGATATTATGCTCTGAAACTTTCACACTGGTATTTTTACACTATAACCCTAATGTTTATCCCATTTTTAAGTAACAAAATGAGATTTTTTTAAAATCATGACAATGTTAGCCAATGCCTTTAAGAGACAGTAAAGAGAGCATAAGCAATGACCTTATATGGTACATGTTATATCTTTCATTGATTATCAATAATACAAGACATTGTATACATGCATATGATAAAAGTATCATAATTATAGGGCAGGGCCCACGCTCTCTGTTACTGATCTTTTGTATATATATATATATATATATATACTGTGCATTATCGGACCTAACTGAATGAAGGTTAGATTGAAAATACTTCAATTCAAAATTACAAGTAGGCAACTGACAGCATGACTGGTATTGATATCATGAATTACAAGAATGCACCTACTATAGCAACAGACTACAGAAATTATGTTGTTAATAAATTGCATGAGGTCAAGTGTTCAACATGTTCAATGCAAGGAATATTCGGACGCCAACGTCAGTAACATAGCAAAAAATAAAAAGATTCAATATTGGGATCAAATTTTTAGGCACTTGCTAAAAGGTAGACCTACTGAAGTGAAGTAAATGAAAGAAATTGGGTTTTCATTCATGTGTATAAAATAGGTTGGTTAAAAGCAAGACTCATAGAATGTTGAATAATTATGATAGTCTAATAAGCAAAGCCAATGAGATATGGCTTAGCTTTAAAATAAAAGAATCTCAATTTGATACACATGCCTGAAAGCGTGGACCTACCATGTTCAAATGAAAACAAATACTATTTACAACTAACGTCAGTGTGAGTCAATAGTGATGTGTATAATAACTTTTTAAAAAATCAACAGCAAGGTCTATTGTGTAACGGATGTAGATTTACCAAGCAAAATGTTGTATCAAAACTTACAAGATACACGAGTGATACATAATCATCATAAGTTAGTGTCAACATCCAAAATAGACCTGGCCACTGCTGGCAGGGGGGGGGGGGGGGGTGTCTGAGTCTAAGGTATATTAATATATATTTTAAAATGACTACATATAGAAATACAGTCAACTTTGAGCTTGTTTCACTTACTTGATTTATATCTTTGCTTATTTAAAGGGTATGCAGGAATAGTTTTCTCACTATATAGGTTCATGGTTTTACTCTGTTAAAGTTATTATACATAGGGTTATTGAAAAATAAAACAAAGGTGTATTCATTGGGAAAGACTGACTCAACTCCTGCAATTAGAAAGTCATCACCTTTGACAACCCCATATATGTGGCAGATCAAGAATCCAACGAATAAATGCAATTCTAACATGTCTAATAGCTTGAGGTTTGTAACAACCACACTATCATGCATACCATGGTTCAAATATTTTGGTTTAATCAATAAGTTATGCCATAGGACAGTATACATTTTCTGTGTTCAGATATTTAGTTTACATAATATCCTATGATATGAAAAGACTCATCAAAATATAGGCCAAATGTTCGAAAATTACCACTTGATAAGCTCGGATGAGAGACTTAGATTGATGACAAAGGGCATTCCAAGAGCACCAAATGCAGTACTGGTATTAAAAGTAACGCAAAAAGCACTTATTATGAACCATAGGTATGTAAAGTTGGGATTCATATTAATTGGCAAAGAGTCATGACAGAGCAAAGAAAATACCACCATGGTATAGTTTATGTTTTGTAAGAATGGTAATATTTCATACATTCTTTGTAAAGAGTCAAACGGAATATGAAAGTAGAGTAAAATACGTTAATCGGAGAGAAAGCATGACTTCTCACCAGTTGCTACTATAAAGCATAGACAATAGCCATCATGGAATATTTTTGTACTGTAACTTATTGTTTATACATTTGTAGATGGACTGCACAACGGCATAATGGTGAGTAAAATGCAGTAGTAGGATTGAAGGCATAGATTTCTCACCAGTTTCATGGAGTTTACTCTGTGTATATGTCCCACGGAGCTGCGGCTTTACCCTTGTCCCGTGTTTCTAGTTGAAGCTTTGTACCGATGAGGCGAACTCTGGTAGATTTACCCTTGTCTTTGCGTAGTGAATAAGCCAATTTCTCAAGTTGAAATCGCTTGGCCTTGAGATGTGGGGGGAGATCCGTGCGGATAGTGAAACCAGGACGAGAATTTTTGTCGCGAACCTTGCTCTCGAAAGCTTGTAGGGACTTCGTCGCGGTCAAACATAGATCCAAACCTAGCAATTATCGGGTCCGGTGTTTGGCGTTCTTGGCTGCTTCCTGGGTAGGGCCTGCGTGGGAGTTGATGCGCGTTCACAAAATACATTGCATTCACCTTCTCTTGAGAGAATCCTAGCGTAGAAAATGGCGACGCGAACATCATTTACGGCATTCTTGGATGTCTTGGGCGCTCCGGGCGTTGATGTGATTCCGTAGAACAACAAGTTGAGTTTCCGCTCATGTATTTCAAGACTAGTAATTGCATCTGTTAGCTTAGTCTCCGACTCATGGGCGTTCTCATCCATTTTAGGTAGCACCACATTCTCCAAATGCGCGATTCTCGCCGACGTATCCTCTGCAAATTTTTGAAGATCCGTTGTAGTTTTTCTCACAGCTCTTATTTCTGCTCTCAAGTTAGAAATTCCTTCATTCATAACATTCAATTTCTCCATGATTTTATTCATTGACCCGTCAAAGTCGTTACGTAGCTTATTAATGGACTCCTCTGTGCATACTCACGACAGCCACTTTGTTCGTTGGTTTCATCGTCGGAAAGAAGGCTTATTCCGCAAGGAATATGCCTTAGCATTGGTAGATTTGGTGTTATTAGATGATTTGCTCATGATTCTGTTCTGAAAAAGCGTTATTTGAAGAAGATGCAGACGGATTTTGTTGTGAATTTTCTAAGCTCCTAAAATTTCGTACTACATGCTCAGTGCGCCCTCTCTT
>JAPZVO010000833.1:0-25190 GCA_029962745.1 Echinometra lucunter
TCACTGTGTACATTGGATACGTGAGCTAATATCCGTGCTATAAAGAAACAAAAACCCATAAGATTACATGATAAATACATTTTCGACCTTTGTCCATACAATTAAAAGTCTAATCATTTTGTCTCCTTATAGTGCAACAAAATAGTTTAGATATGGTTATAACAAAAATAACAAAGCTTGAAGTTCACGGATATTGACCTCTATGATCAAAAAAGAGAGAATTTCATTAAGTTTTGTAATAAATGATGGTTGCATTGTTAATTATCTCAGTGAGATAGCAAAATAAATTCAGTCAATACTTTGTAAGTATTGGAGCCAAGGCTACCGATACGACAAACATTGATCTTTCTCAGTGTTTGAAATACTTTAAAGGTCATATTTCTCAGTCTATGTATTTGAAACCAGTAGAAAGATATGGGATTACTGAAATAGTAAGAAACTTAAAACAGAAGAAAAGCCCAGGTCATAATTCTATTAGTACCATAATTGTTAAAAAACACATAGATTTATTGATATTACCTCTTCATTATGATCAATCTGTCATTTGAATCTGGTCAAGTTCATAAGAGTCTTGAACTTGTAAAGGTATCAACCATATTCAAAAAGGGATGACCAGTTTGTAAACTATTGTCCTGTGTCAGTATTACCAGTGTTTTCAAAAATTCTTGAAAGTTTGTTTTATATTCGTTTGGTTTCATTCCTAGAAAAAAATCCATTTATCTAATTTTTCAGTCTGGATTCAGAACCGGTCTGAATCGACTATACTTGACTGACTTTTTAGATCAAGTAGTAAATGTTCTTGACAATAATAATAATAAAAAACATACTTTTGGTTTATTTTTGGATATTTTAAAAGCCTTTTGATTGTATTAATAATCAATTACTACTTGCCAAACTTAGATTTTATGGAATTAGGGGATTGGTGTTTGACTGGATTAAAGAATATTTTAAAAACAGAAGGCAATTTGGGAATTATAATGGTGTCTTTTCTGATGAATTGCAACTTTTATGTGGAATTCCGCAGGGAACAATTCTCGGGCCATTGTTTTTTCTCATTTATATAAACGACCTACCTAATGTATCTGAGGTAATGTCATATATAGTCTCTGCAGATGATACAGATGTTTTTTTTTTTCAAAGACATTCCGATTTGACTTCAATGATGTATAAAATGAATATTGAAACTAACAAGAATATTTGAGTGGTTTAAAGTTAATGTCCTCCGAGTTAACTTAGATAAAACAAATTATATATTTTTTTTCATTCATTTAGGTTTTATTTCCACATTATCTGCAATGACACAAGTCTTTTCCGTGATACAACAAAATATAATAGAACAACAATCTAAATACATATGTTAAATTTGAAGCAAATAGCAAATAGTCTAAATAGCTTGTTAATAAGGTTCCCTTTTGATAGACTCTATTAAATTGGATACATATCTTAAACACACGTAACAAACAAAACTGAAAAGTCAATAAAGCAGCACAATAAAACAAGAGAAAAGGAAGCATGGCAAGACAAATGGACGAAAGGAGAGGAATGACGAAAAAGGAAAGAACAAAAAGAAAAAAGGAAAGTAAAATACAAAGAACTAAACAAAAATAGAAGTGTACAGCAGCCAACCTACAGGAGATGAAATACATACATGATGGACTCGCACCATATCCATTACCAAAGTAAAAGTACGCCAGTGAATAGTAAAATTAAGTTGGCGTTTCTACGTAATGCAGAAGGAGCTTTACTTTCACGTGATGTTTTAAAGTACTCAAATTAGACAATTGTTTTAGTGATGCATCTAAAGAATTACAGTAAACGGGACCAGTAAATGTGAAAGTTCTTTTCCTAAGTACGGTTCTCAGTCTTTGCAAATGAAAAAAGGAAGACTGACGGGTAGGATAATTATGCAGTTGTTGATTTTTCTGAAATAAGGATGTAATCGCATGAGGAAGGTCATTTGAATTTAACTGAAACATGAAACAGCCTTTAAAAAAAAGTTGTATAAATCCTAAACTAAAAATCTAAAAATAGACGGTTGGTATGACTTAACCTATCAGTATGGCAGATTATTCGCAATACACGTTTTTGAAGTATTAACAATTTATCCAACTGGTAATCAAATGAATTTCCCCATGCGAGCATACCGTAGTTCAAATAAGGTAGGATAAGCCTTGAGTATAGGCTTTTCAAAATATACTTGGGAAATGACATCTTCAGTTTATAGATTACCCCAACAATCCTTGCAAGTGTTTTACTTACCTGTAAATTGTGCTCTTTCCAAGAAAGTTTATTGTCTATATTAAGACCGAGGAATTTCAACGAGTCAACTAAATTTATAACGGTTTCGTTATTATAAGCATTACCAGGTAACTCTGAAATAGAATTGCTGAAGAGCAAACACTGAGTTTTATTTACATTCAAAGAAAGTTATTTGCACATATCCACTCTTCAACAAGTCTAAGTTCATTACTGACTGTTTCTAACAAGACAATGAGGTTTTTATGAGAGAAAAACTGAAGAATCATCCGCAAATAGCGTAAACGACAGAGCCCTAGACGAATTTTGAAAGTCATTCATATACAAAATAAATAATAAAGGGCCGAGAAGGGACCCTTGGGGAACACCACAAAGTAACTGTTGAAAAGACGAAGTTAATGCCCTGAATAGATACATATTGCGTTCTTCCACTGAGATAACTTCTGAACCATTCCAAGGCCCTCCCACGTATACCGTAGTGAGAAAGTTTGTGCAGTGATATTTGGTGATCAATGTATCGAAGGCCTTGGAGAGGTCCAAAGACGTCCCAAGGGTATGACAGTGATCATACCCTAAAACAAATTAGTAAACCAAATTATATGCATTTTACTACTCAAAATACAAAATTTGACAGTAATTTATTGAAGATAAAGTTGCAAATGTTCCTAATAATCTCACTCAGATAAAACAGGTACAAATTTTTAGGCCTTACTATTGATGAAAAACTCACATGGTCAAACCATATTGATAGTTTATGTGTAAAGATTGCTAGAGTCATTGGTGTAATGAGCAAACTCATGTTTGTTCTACCCCCACATGCATTGTTACTTACTTATAACTCGTTGATTTTAACACATTTATCGTAAGGCAACATGTTGTGGACCAGTAGCTCAATTTATCTTGTTAACATAATTTTCTTATTGCAGAAACGTGCCCTGAGAGTTCTCTGGAATGGGTTGAATAATGATTTGAAAAATTCTGCATCAGTCCAAAGCTTCAAAAGGAATTTAAAAAAAAACATTAGTTGTTATAAATGCATATCTCTTCTCAGGCCTTTGATATTAAGAGTGTAAACGGCCCCCTCCCCTTACAATTTATTTTATGATTATTTGGGAGGATAACCCTGACAAGAAAATTTGCTTTGTTACCTCTCCAAGTACTAGATAATTCATTACTTGTCCATTTGTATGTTTGTTTGTTTTTTTCTTGTCTTATTCTGTGATATGTAATTTGTGATACATGTCACAAGCCATTGTATTTTGTACATTTTGTATGTTTTTTTACTACCTAGTGCTGGAAATAAAGTGAACTGAATTGAATTGAACTGAATTGAATTTTCGGTCACCTCAAAAGCAGAATGTGTTTGCTTTCCATAACCACTCTGTATATCAACGTTATACGAGCGAGCTCAGCGAGCGAGGAAAAATACACGCACACTTTATATTAGAAGTGATATTTCGTCTTCAAAATACACTCTAAGAATGTAAGATATCCATACTATGTAATTTTCGATAACCTATCTGCAGAATATGACTCTATTTGGGCATTTGGGCCCTCTCTTAATAATAATAATAATAATAATAATAATAATAATAATAATAATAATACATAGGATTTATATAGCGTCTTTTCCATTTTGATTAAATGCTCAAGGCGCTTTAAAAAAAAAAAATGTCTGTCTTCAAACCTAGTACCTGCTTAGTTTGAACAAATGGGATTTCAGGTTGCCCTTGAAGGAAGTTAAGGAGTTTGCATTCCTCAGCTCCTGTGGGAGTGAATTCCACAGGGCTGGTCCGGCATGAGCAAATGCTCGATCCCCCCAGGATTTATTTGATAGTGGGATATGTAAAAGGCCAGATTGGGATGAACGAAGAGTACGTGTAAGTGCGGGTTGGTAATGCTGCACAAGAGAATTATTGTAATCGGGTGCTGTTCCATTAATGATATGAAAGAAGAATTTTAAAGATTATGCGTTCCTTTATGGGCAACCAATGGAGATTTTTTAGGACAGGAGTAATGTGACTGTGTTTATTAGACAAAGAAACTATACGAGCTGCTGTATTCTGTAACTTTTGTAATTTGCCGTTCGAAAGCATTCCGTTTCTACGAGCAAGCTTCTTTTATGGTGATTCAGCAACAAAATGCCATGCCTTTCGTTTTGGAGACTTCTAGTTCTGACTGTATTTGGTTAAAGGGCCGACAGGAGTAAAAGCAATTTTACACATGGAATTATAATAATATATATATGATATTCACAAAATGATCCAAATCTTTCTGTTTTATAGCATTTGCTCCAATGGATCTTTTATCATTACCGAGGCAGATGTCAACAGGATTATATCAACCCTGTATGCATGAAAGAGGAGTGTTATCAGCACCTAAACGTTGCTTGCTGGTTTAAATTTGAACAGAGTTCGAATTACACCTTCCTCACAGGGATATCCAATAGATTAACAACCCACTGGACTTATCTGTCTCGTGAACCCTAGCTTGGTCTGGCCTGGTTGCCTATGCATGTTCCTAAATTTGTGTCTGTATTCTTCTGGGACCAACTCATATGCATTGAGAATTGTTTCTTTCACTGCAGCATACTACGTGATTGCTCTTCAGAAAGAGATTAGCCTTTCCTACAAAAAAACTTTGGAGGAGCAGAGTCCAGTATTGTTGAGGCCACTCCAACCTCTTGGACACTTTTTTAAATGATACAAAATATGTATCAACTCCCTCTTTATCAGATTTTGGCACAAGACAAATTTTGTCACATGAAAACCTTGGGGAGATTTTTCTTTGGTACAGTTAGGATGCCAAGAGCTAACTCCATTTCTCTCAATTTCGACTGGTACTAGATCCATTTGTTTTTCTTCCATATGTCTCTGCTTTTGTTTTCTTCCATTTCCATTTCCCCTTGTTTTTGCTTTTGCTCCATTTCTCTTTGTTTCTATTTTTCTTCATACTCCAATCTCATTCTCTCTCCAGTTCAAGTTTGGCCAACTGGAGTTGAACATCACTTGAAAAGTTAGTAGCATAACTGGCGTAAATCCCGGGGGATATATATACCCCTACTTTTTCGTCGGGGGGAGGGGGGTGGGTGGCGTGTCCAAATATAACCCAACGTTTTAAAGAAGAATTGCTATTTTAATCAATCAGTAGTTGAATTTTTTTTATAAATCTATCATAAACGACGGTTGTAGTAGTAGAATTCATATTTGAAACGCTACTAAAACCAGCGATAGGATGCATGGACATCGATCCAGGGAGGGAAGGGGGATGGGAATAATATCACCATGCCTTTAATAATCTACCTTCGAAAATCACATAATAAAATAATAAATGATAATCATGATCGAGAGGAGGAGGAGGAGAATGATGATAATGATGATTTTAATGATGGCGATGATGATAATTATTGATAGGATTACTGACGATCAACTTCGTCAAAATCTACTTCATGATTTCCATTATGATTATGATGTCCAAAAAATCAAGAATTCAATGAAAATAATGGAAGTAAGCACGTTAGTAATGCCTATGAAACCACAATGCTCTGAATTTTACTGCGGGTAATTTAAAAGTCACAACTGTGGGAGGGGATCTCACATTCATTGGCATGAACAGGGGGCACAAAGGAGGCCAAAGAAAAAGGAAAGAGAAAGGAAACAAGAGGAGTGATGCTGATGTTTTTGACCAATAAAAACAAGTCATTTGTTAGAGTAAAAGTTTATATTCCAAGTTTCTAATTGCTTTCAAAATTATTATTAGCTGGGATTTGAGTTCATACCGAACATAAAATTAATGTCCAGGCATTTTTTGTGTGTTTTCAACGATTTGAAAAACAACAACAATAAATTGCCAATTAATTAATACAATGCTACACAAAATACATCAGTTAATTTATAATGACCTTTTATTGATATTCAATCAAAACATATTCGTTGTATAAACAATGGCCATTATGAACTAAATGGTGTATTTTGTGTAGTACTTTATTAATTCATTGATAACGTAATGTTATGGTTGTTTCAAATCACTGAAAACACAAAATTTGCCTGGATGTGATTATCGTTGCCGACGTCAATGACTAATGCCTCCGGTCATACGACTAACTTACGGTACGGACGTGCATGTTCACGATGCATTGTGCACGCACCGTATACTGCGCATGCATCGCGCGCACACGTTGTTCGCGCTCCCTGTTCAAAATTCGGTAACTGTCACTTGTAAGATTGTCGTCCAACTGCAACCCCAGCGTTCATCAAAGCCATCAAACGTCATAAAAGTCAAGGCAAAATGCTCAGAAATATCATGAACTTCAAGGTAAGTCTGGTTCTTGGTTGACGATCTTTTTTTCTCGAAATAACTTCCTTTCACTCAAGTCAAGAGAGATTTTTAGTAGGGCGACAACGTAGGCTACTACTACTAGCACGTGTACCTACGGACCCTCGTACACACAACTGAAGTGTATGCATTGTTTCATGCTTAACCACCTCAGTGAACAGATGTTTCCTGATTCATGTTGAGAGCTCATTGAATGCACACTACCAGTTCAATAATTCTGCTTCTCTGGAACAGGAGTTGTGCTCACAAAACAGTAGAGTATAATAGCATATATGCACATGCCTGACATTGCAATGTCCAATTGTATTTTTGGGGTTTTATGATTTCTTTGCTATATAGGAAGATGGGGCTCGATACATCAAAGGAGATAACGCCAACCTCTCCGAATGCAACGACTGTGCAATTTTCATTGATGGAGTACGTTGGCGTTGCCCACTGCACCACACTTTTTGCTGCTGTGGCTGTCTACCTCGCCTCGTTTTATGTTTTCAGCCTGGCTTATCCTTCAACGTTGAAGAAGACGCTGACGTTCATTCAGAAGGTTATCTTGAATATTCAGGATAATATTAAGATCGAGCGTTCTGTGGTCACACTGCTTGATAGATTTAACAAGCATCTTGACAAGTAGTGTGACCCGGGTCATTGCCATTCAGTCAATATCTTTTTCCGCATCAGCTACATCTTCCCATTTAGGTGTAAACAGAATTATTTTCATGTTTTCCATGACTCATTTGGAATCAGAACTCCTGATGGAATGCAGGAGGTTTTGCAGGAAGTTTTGCCAACTTCTTGCAAGTTTAAGAGATTTACTGAAGCTGAACTTGTGCATATACATGTATATAAGATGGGTTACTTAAAACAAGTTTTCTGATTGATCAGATGTCATTGCGTAATTCGTTATATGGCTACGACCGTGCTATATAACGCGTTATATTGCACGCTAATTTGTGTACAAAATCCCATAGGAAAATGTATCGATAACTTACAAATTATCGATAATACGGAGTTCGTTGCACCTTATCGACGGATGTTGCAATGTTCATAGTTTGGTGAGCTCCGATTCTCATCTTATATAACGCATAGTGCATGCTCATTGACGTCAAATATACCATAAAATGTGCATCCTTAGATAAATAATGTCTCTGTTCTTAAACTATGGATGCACATATTACGGTATATTCAACTCCAGAGCATGCACTATATGTATAATATTTAATATACTATTTACTTGTATTGTCTTTATAAAGGACTTTTATTTTCACTGACCTGTAATTATGGGTTTTACACCTTATTGAGTTGGGGGAAGAGGTGCTATTTGGTATTGCTAAACTTTCCAAGATTAACTAAAGCTGATCTTCAGATATTTCCTGCATTTCTATCTAGTTTTTTGGTTCTGTCCTGAATAATGTTCTTGCATTCGAACCTTGATATTACACTGTAACACGTACTTTACCTTGTTTGAATGTACTGCATGCAGTGAAATGCACCATGATGTCATGTATACATCTACATATTCAAAGCTTCTCCGTGTACATAATTATTATATTAATTTGAAGTGAAGGTGATGCTGGTTGGGAATTTCTCGTATTTACAGCCCGATTATGTTGAAATAAATCTGTTTTAACTCAAGAAGAGATTTAGTTGCTTCATTTCTTTTGTTTTTACATAAAAAGTAGCCTTAGTCATGTGACTAATGTGATTAGTCATGAATTTGAATGACTAATTAGAAAAGTCAGATGACTAACGTTTAGTCATTTCAGACGTTTTTGGATTTAGTCAGATGACTAACTAAAATAAGTCGCATCTGACTAATATTTGGCTTTGCCTGACTAATTAAGTTTAGTCATCTGGGTTGTCTGACTAATTATAATTAGTCATTTCAGACATAGGGCAGGACTAATTTTTATTAGTCAAAATGACTAACTTATGTTTACAGTGTGGAAAAACCTGGAAGCGCTCGCTCACATGTTTATAATATTCTTAACCTACGCCGTTATATTACTATTCTCAAGAAAGGACAGAGCTTAGCATCTTGTCTCTCTCTCTATTCATTGTTACGCTATTATTCTAATCACAAAATAGTAGTAATATAACTGCAAGGATTCGAGCGGGAAATTTCCCTAGAATAGATGAATTTTTAGGAGATGACGGCCTGTGACCATTATGAGAACAGAAGATGCCAAAAAAATTAAACGTTACTAAAATCATGAGAAGAAAGTAACAGTCCCGTTCTCAGAAGAAAAAAGAAAATTATGAAGAAATAAATAAATTAAATAATCAATTTTCGCTCGCTCATAAAATCTAGAATAAAAACGTTTTGGGGCAGCTTATTCCAGCAGCGAGATGCCCGAATGCCATAATATTTTTGTAGCAAGGTGTCCGACTCTCCTCAAATTCTGCAGGGAGATGTACATTATAAAACTCGATCATCTAGTGTATTTTGTATATTTTCTCCTTGCTCGCTGCACTCTTTCACATAATGTCTAAAGAATGATTTGGGAAGGCAAACGAATTGGGCATGCAAGGGAGGTGACCGAATATATTTGATATCTTATAGGTATCGGGTCTATTTTGATGACGAAGTGATACTCTATCATCAAAAGAGCGTGTTATTCCTTGCTTCGCTCGCTCGTAATATCTAGAAACGGAGTGGTTTTGGACAGCAAACGATTGGACAAGAGAGGTACTAAAATAGACTCATATTTGGCAGTGAGGTGACCAAATAAAAGCTCACAGGTCAAAAGTGTACTTTGATGAAAAGAATGGGTTTATTTTTTGGCTCGTTCGTTTCGCTCGCTCGTAAAATATAAAGTAATATGGGTGTGGGGTGGGTTAGGGTGTGCGTTACTCCAGTGCGAGTTCGTGCAAGAAATTTTGGCGAAAGATTTCGATCACTCCCCCCCTCCCTTCCTCGAAACGGATTTACGCCGGTAATTAACATCGGCAGGAGTTTGAATCTCCCCCATGTCCTCACTGAGCTTCGTGTGACTAGCTAACAGTTCAATTATCTCTGCCTTCTTTCTTGGAACTATTCCCAAGTGATCACAAACTGCTTTCAATTCATCTTTTCTCAGCAACTTCCGATTACCAAGGATATCTAGTGTAGTCATGATAGAACATATACCACACAGTTACAAAATACAAGCTCTAATTAGCATGATGTATTCTAGAAATTTCCAAAGCTTTTCATGATATATAACAAATTCTTTTTCGAATTTTTTGCAATGTTTTTGACTCGTTTGAATTGCTCCGTTTCCCGTACAAGCCCCCAAAGTTGTTTCGATAGGAGACCGATTAAAGACTCACAAGTAAAAAATATCAGCTTGAGCAAACCATGGTCTTCCATAATCACTCTTAAGCGTGATTCTATGACCTCGTATCACGACGAGCGAACTCAGAGAGGGTCGCACATAATACACAACCTTATGAACAAATCCAGATCGAAAATGTGAAACTCACAATGGCTCTTATCGAAGTACTCTTTCTTGCTGTAAACCCAGACTCTTGGCAAAATCTGTCTCTACACCTCAGCATTCAACATCTTCGGTGCAATTTGTACTTGAGTCGTGCAGTGAGTTAACGCGATTTTTTGAAGAAGAATAGTGTATATCCGATGGATTGACCGCAGCTTTTTAAAATTTACCTTAGCAATTTTGAAAAAATGAAAATAATTTATATGCTATGTTCGTTTCAAAGTTCTTAAAACAGCCTGTAGATGTGGACAACAGGCTGAGTTAGCAAATTTGCAAGCAGTCGATTTCGCCTTGTGTGGTCCATCTAGCAACATGTGCTTGAGGGCGGCCTCCCGTTCCATTTCCAAATATTCCTTATGCTACACTTTGTTTTCATCCTTGCATCTTCTTTTCTATCTTTCCTAATGTTATTCTTTGTTTTTTCGTTCAATCTTTTTCTCTTTCCGTCTTTCATATCATTACTTGTTTTTATCAATATTTCATTATGCTATTCTTTGTTTAAGCAACATCATTTCGTCTCTGACTTTCTTATGCTACTCTCTGTTTTTCCTTCTTTCTTCTTCTCTTACCATCTCTTCTTATTTTATTCTTTGTTTATCATTTCTATTTTACTGTCTTTATGCTATTCTTCGTTTTCTTCTTCCATCTTCTCTTTCCGTCTTTTCTTATGTTATTCTTTGTTATTCCTTCAATCTTCTTATCTTTCAATCTCTTCTTGTGTTATTCTTTGTTTTCTCCTTTCTTCTTTTCTATCTTTCCTTATATTATCCTTGTTTTCTCCTATTTTCTTTTCTATCTTTCACCATGTTATTATTCGTTATTCATTTTATCTTCTTATCTTTCAGTATTTTCTGATGTTATTCTTTGTTCCTTGTTTTCTCCTATTTTCTTTCTATTTTTTCCTTATGCTATTCTTTGTTATTCCTTCTATCTTCTCATCTTTCAATATTTTCTTGTTATTCTTTGTTTTCTCTTCTACTGTATTTTCCTTTTGTATCTTTCCTTATGTTATTCTTTGTTTTCTCTTCTGTATTTTCCTTTTGTATCTTTCCTTATGTTATTCTTTGTTTTCTCATCTACTCTATTTTCCTTTTGTATCTTTCCTTGTTATTCTTTGTTTTTCCTTTTGTCTTTTTCTCCCTCCAATTTTCTTTATGTTATTCTTTGTTTTCTTCTTCCATCTTCTCCTCTTTCCGTCTTTTCTTATTTTATTCTTTGTTATTCCTTTCTTCTTACCTTTTAATCTTTTGTTATATTATTCTTTGTTATTCCTTCTATCTTTCACTTTATTCTTTGTTTTCTCCTTTCTTCTTTCCTATCTTTCATTATGTATTTCTTTGTTATTTCTTCTATCTTCTTATCTTTCAGTCTTTTCTTATGTTATTCTTTGTTTTCTCTTTTCTTCTTTTCTATCTTTCCTTATGTTATTCGTTATTTTTATTATTTTTTCAGCACCGGCATACTGTTATGGGGCTTGGGGCAATAGCCCCCCCCCCTTCCAAAAAATGAAAAAAATAAATGAATAAAAAAAGGGGAAAGGGGAACAAATTAAATTACCTCCCGGATATTATGTCCTGATCTTTGCATGACGAAATAACATTTGCATTAAACAAGTCGATTTTTTTATTGCTCCCTTCGCTAGCTGGCAACTTTTCAGAAATGTGCTTAATATGTCATGTTCTGCCCCCTCAAATTATTTTGAATAATTACGCCACTTTGTTTCAGGGAGAATTTTATTAGAGGGTACTAGTATTTTCTTTGATGCTGGATATTATTTTGCAACCACAATGTAACCATTCGTTGGGTTGACTATAAGCCCAACGCTGGACAAAGCATTTGCCCATTTTTTCACAGTGCATATGCTTTAGGATAAATTACAATAAGACTTCTCAAAATAGAAATATAAACATTTTGTTAACTCCTTTGCAGACACTGTCAGAATATCCGGAACATACAGATTTATGAGAACTTTTAATGACTGTTACTTAAACATTTTCAATATAAACTGCATTTACAAAGACTTGAAAGATCGTCTGACAATGACAATGTGTAATAATACTCTTGATAATATTAATAATCAAAATTCAGGGGCAGCGGATGCGGAAGCGGGAGGGGGGCTGGCGGGCTCCTCCACATTTTCGGCCAAAAAAATAAAACTTTATTAGTTTTTAAAAATTGTAAATATAGAAATAGACTTTCAAAATCAGAAAAAAACAAGGGTTCGGGGATGGGGGTGCCGCCCCTGAACCCCCGCTAGGGCCCCACCTGCAGTATCTGCATTTCGCCTGTCAGCTCCCCTCTCCCTCTAATAACGTTCGGTGGCCTCTGAAATGTACCCCGAAACTCTTGGCTAATGTCGGAACCAAAAGGCGGCTTTCGTAACGTATCAGCCAAAAGTAGTACCAGACGTCTGGTTCCGCTGGAACGAATCAACTAGTCGTTTGGTTCCGGGGAACGAATCGACTGGCCATTTCGTTCCTGCGTATTGAGCAGTTTGTCTGTTTAATCAATAAAGGAGAATTATTTTTGCATGAAAGAAAAATAGTCACCTAGGCTTCATACGTAGTGAAATTTTGGCTTCTTATTCTTTTTTTTTTTTCGTTTGCGACTTAAGCATAGGTGGGGGCAGGGGGGTGGAGGAATATGATTATCCTCCAATATTATTTTCTTGTGCATATATGGGGCATATTAGAGTACTGCATAACTGTTAGCTGATTTGGGGTACCACCTAAAATTTTGTTTGCATATTTAGGTCTTACATCCCCACGACGACCGTGCTTTGTATGGGATTTGGAAAGGCTGAAAAGATATTTTCACCCTGGAGTTCGGTTTATACAGTGTGTCCCAGAAAAAAAAAAGAAATCCTAAAAAAAAATGCTTTTTGTGACAACACTGTGTATTGTAGACGATGATTATTCATTTCCCATAAAATGTGAAGTATTATGCTATCACAAGATTCCTTGATGACATTAATCCACACAGCAACACTGATTTGAACATGGCATGTCAAAATCCATTTGTGCCATATTTGGGTAAAAGCGTCAAAACATTTGCATATCACATGTGAACATGACAAAGGAAAATGTGTGCTTTAAAATATATGAGAATGAAGAATTTCAGTGTGTGATGACAGCTATTTCATTATCAAACTTTCATGAAACATGTGTCAGTGCCAATGTGAAGTGACGGCGGGCGTGTACCCTCAGAATTTCAAATATCCATGAATATCGCTCATGAGATAAAAAGTGCTCTTCCTGCAAAGAAAAGGTGGCCCTCCTGAGATGGGGAATGAACATAACATTATTTTGTTGCCTTTTAAGCCTTTGCACCCTATTCTCTCTTCGATGGTAAAGGAAAAAAAAAATTGATGCAAAAAAAAAACCACCTCATCATTTGCTTCGTTCGTTGAAGAAGCAGGAATTCTAGTAGAATAACTGATGGAAAAGAGTGTTTCTCATAATGATTGCAGTTCCAATTGCATTACAAAAAGTGCCCCTCTTTTCCTCCATCATTGACAAAAAGGTGACGTCCTGTATAAAAGAGCATTATTCTAATACCCTAATATAAAAAAGGCGAGTGAAAATGGTTCTCCATTCAATTTTAGACTATATTCATCAGGGTCACGTGTGGATGACCCCAACGTTTTCACGATTTGCGGTTGCCGTGAAGCGCACGCATCACGGCTCGCATTTTGCAATGTAACCATAGAAACAAGACTCCTCCTATTGATCTGGTTCAGCAAAGGGAAAAATGATATGGCGGCCGCAAACGAAGAGGCTATGAATATGTCAAGAGATCGACCATCTAGGGGAGTTTTCCCATCTCATCTTGGATTAATTGGCGGGAAGGTGCACAAGAGGTCGAGTAACATAATTTTTGCTCACCATTTTGGGATGGGATGCATGGCCCGTAAAGAATTTGACCCAAGGATTTTGTCCTTTCTGCAAAAATTAAGGAGTATGCCCCTCTTCCCCAAAATGCTGAGCGTTTTTTTCACTTGCTAGTATGTGAACTTTAGGACAGTGCCCCGCCCCGTCCTTTATGCACTGCAATCATACCTAAATTACAAAGCAACTTCATATGGCCTTGCACAATTTTTTTTTTTTTTTGCTAGTCTCTGAATTTTTGGACAGTGACCCCCTTCCCCCTCTGCATATGACTACAGTCACACCTCAATCACAAAGCAACTGCATTATCTTTTGCCTGTATCATCTTCAACCTCATCAGCAATGCTTTTTTTTTTCTTTGACTAGTCAGAATTTTTTTTGACAGAGCCCCCCCCCCCCCCATCAATTACAAAGCAACTTCATATGATCTTGGGCCGAACTCATCATCCTCGACCTCAACATCATCATCATCATTATCATCATCATCATCATCATCATCAAAACTATCTCTTTTTTTCTTTTGCTATTGCCAGTAAATTTTTGGACCGAGGTTAGCAGCAAGTTGCGCAAACTCACAGACTAAAGTGATACATTTATCTGATTCAAACTGTAATTAAATAACGTTTCAAATTAAGAGTCGAAACATTGGCCTTTTTGTGACAATCATCATCACCTACAACAGCAACAACACTACCAAAAGCCACATCAACATCAGATTATTTCACTCATAAGGTTAAGAGAAAGTGAAAGAGAAAATACAGAGAGAAAATATAATTATTTTATTAGCAAAATATCTGTAACTCTCATTCCAATGCAGCAACAGATTAGCAAACATTTCTCCTGGAGGCAGAAAGCTCTTTTATGAATACTCACAATAGGCCTGACATATTGTTTACTGCAGTGATCAGTAGCACAACGCAAGTCTGGTTTTCTACTGGAATCTATTCACTTTCCATATTGAAACCAGTTGAATTTCCTTCTAGCCTTCTAGTGGAGTCTATACACCTAACATATTAAAACAAGTAGAAATTGTACAGGTAGAATCCAGTGCAAGATTCGAATGGTTTATCTCGAATGGTTTCTACGGGAATTTCTACCAGGCTAGAAGGCTTTTACAGGATGCCCCCCTAAAAAAAAGGGAAAATATATTTTCTCAATAATACATAAGAATCAAAGAAACTGACTTAAGGTGAGTAAAGAATTTATATCTTGAAAAACAACATGAAGATAAACAATAACTTCATATAACATGTCATCTAATGAATTGAATCAGAATATGTTATTACGATATCTACATTAATATAAAGGGTGTTCAGCATTAATTAACGGATTATACTTTCCGACTTGCCTATATGCTCAGTCATATTAATAATTAACATGGAAGGGGCAAATTACTCTTCCTTAGAGAGAGAGAGAAAAGAGCCAAAATCAACAAATGGATCAGTCTATGTTTCAGGATACACTTGGAAAGGCAATATCGCCCCGTCAAACGTTAAAAACAATAATAATTGAGGAATTTCGACTCCGTGGTATCAGCCGCCCTACATGCTCTGGGATGTGTGACTGAATACAAATCAGAGTAACAATGAGCTCTGAAAATTTTGTATTTTAGGCTTACATAAATCATAAAGGACCAAAAGTCATCACTAAATTCCCCCCCCCAAAAAAAAAAAACCCTGCCCTTTGTAAGTATGTATTTTAATGATGTTTGTCATCTAAGAAGGAATAATTGTTCTTTTTATTAATGTTAATCATTTCAGAAATATCCCGGGGAAATATCAGTGAAGGTGATTAATACGCCCAGCCGGATATATGTGCTAAATTTCCCAAACATTGCTATAAAAATGAGGAAGTGGCTCGATACAGAATATTTCTCCCTGATTCATTACTACATGCCGTTTCCATGGTAACACGGTTTCCGACATTTTCCAAAAATATGTCTTGTACATCTTCACCACAAGCCCTACGTGTTTGCCAAATTACATGAGAACTGCCAATAAATGAGGCAGTAGTTCGATACGCAAGATTTGCAACGACTGACCGTACGCTTATTTCTATACAGTATATCCCCCTTCAATCTTTGATGGTGGTATAATAAATGCTAGATGGGAAGTTTACTCATCCAAATATTTTGTGGACACCCTGGATTTATACTGAAAGTTGAATGATCAACATAAATCAAATATTATTTTTTATCTAGTGGAAATATAAGTATGCAGTACTATAATACATACTTGAAATTGTAAACTACTGATAGATTTTGCAAACGCATGCAAAATAACATGTTACCCTGTAATTCCTTAATCATAACTCTGATTTTGATTTTTCAAAAATGTATAGGAAAGAAACAAAATACATGATCAATTTCTTCATGTATTTCATTATGTTCTATAACCCCATCTTTTACTTGTATGAAGAACAATCATAGGCGTATTACTAATGCATTAAAAGGTCAGTAGGTAAATCTTTCCTCAGTTTTCAACAGATTGTAGACAAAGAACACTACATCATTTCCCAGAACAGATAACTCACATTTGAAAAAAGAAAAAAAAAATTGGAAAAGGAAACCTACAAATTATAACTTCGATTTGTTTTAATATATATATATATATATATATATATATATATACTGAACTGGACAGCAAAAGTACATAGCATATTTTCACTTCTTTCTATTGTGTTTTATTACACTTAAAATCATATGCACTTACTTGTATCAGATATTACTAATGCAAAGCAAAGACTAGTATGTAAACCTTTTCTCACTTTTCATAGTAATGTAGGCAAAGAACATTTCATTAATTAGCTTTCCTGAATGGATGACTCACGATACCCTAAAAAGTTACTCAAATTTACAGTTTGTGCATGCAAATGTAATTTCGGTTACAAATGGCCATTGTTCCAATTCTATTATGCGTGAAATGTGAATAAGTTATAATTTACATCACATGTTTAAGAAAGGGAAGCAGAGCTCTTTATACTTCTCATCAAGGAATTCACTTATTACGAGATAGACCTGAGGGACGCCTACAATGTATGTCAAGTTTGAAAAAAGCGAAAGAAGTCAGGAGTGGTTCTGCTGCTGAATTTACAGCGAAATATAGATATGGTATGCAGCATACAGTAACTACGTACATTTCAAATCGAGACAGAAAAAAACAACATTTTGGCAAGTGTTGAACTGTGGGGCAAGGTGGTTTTTGTTTTTGTGTCACCCAAAGAAATATAAGAGGTAGCACATACTACTCCAAATTATGTGTCGTTGACTGTCCATCCTTCCAATTAAGTTTCTCATATACGGTCAATTAAAGTTCAGTTATGTTTAAGCAGTAAGTGTTAATAGGAAAAATGTTGCGATTCTATCAACAAACTACAGGATGCCCAGATGTTCCTAGAAAAATCAATATGTGCACATTTGAGAAATTGGTAATCACCATGTCAATTTTTAACTTGAAATAGAACACATTGATACAATGACATTTCTGATCATATTTGAAAATTTGTATATATGATTATCAACTACACAATGGGTAGATTAGGCCTGGAAAATTCAAACACTCCACAAACCTTAAACCTTCGTATTCATGTAAGCACTCTCAGAACGCATTTGTGT
Organism: Echinometra lucunter; assembly: GCA_029962745.1. Classification (NCBI taxonomy): domain Eukaryota; kingdom Metazoa; phylum Echinodermata; class Echinoidea; order Camarodonta; family Echinometridae; genus Echinometra; species Echinometra lucunter. Next base: position 17,565 of record JAPZVO010000833.1, read on the forward strand.
ACCACTAATTTCTTTAGTTTTGTTGAAATCTTTCTCCAGATATCAGACATGAGTCCGTGTACACTGCCAGTTATTTATCTTACAGAAAAGGGCTTTTCTCAACTTCTGTAATCATGTGTTCCACGACTTCCTAATGGAAAAAAAAAAATGAAAGAAGATTTCAAGATGGTCAAAACAGTTTAAATAGCATTAAATGCACAAAGCTCCATGGTATAATAATGCAAACTCATATAACTTATAAAGCTTCTTTTTTCATTCCAGTATTGATTTTTCCCAGCAAAACATTCGTACTTTTGCAAATAAGTACTATTAACTACAATTTCATTTTCATTTCATTCTCGTTTATCCTAGCTCATGGTGACCTTTTTTGTAAAACAAATAAAACAAATGTTCCGAGAATTTAGTAATTCATCATCCATTCCAGTTTAAGTTAAGTAGCATAATTATGTTGTCTGTTATAAAAAAAAAACCATGGTGAATTATTTCAAAACATTCTAACATATGCAGAAACTGTATTGCTCTGTAAACATTGGAAAAGATTTATGAAGTCACTCTCTCAGAAACAAGAATAATGATTTATAATAAAAATTGATAAGAATGTGATCGAAGTTATGCTGGTAAGTGCAGTTGTGTGCTTTGTTAAGTAATGACCAGAAATGTGTTGCCTCAGTGTTATCAAAGCTTTCATGCATTACAAACAAAGCTAGAATCTTTGCCTTCATTCCATGGAAATATTCATTGGATATGCTAACGTCATTATGTAATTCACAAGGAGTTATGATCAATCAAAAGTCACAAATTGAACATAAGTACAAGATAAGTAGTCAACTTAGGCACGAATTCATAAAGTTTTATGATCCTATTAAAGTCTTTGTGAAAACACCCCTAGAATGTTGGGATGAATTTAAGTGTACAAAATTATGATGCATCATACTTACTTTCTGACAAACTTCTGAAGTGCATTCAAAAAAGTGACTATGTACTGAGAATGAAAGGATGTAAAAGAATTACAGAAACAGTAATACAAAAAACTCATTACATTTTTAAACGTGATTTCTTAAAAGCTTGAAATTGAAAGCGAAACAACAAAAATTGCAAAAATTACAGAAAATTATTTCCATCACCAACACCATGTGATATGCATGAATGAAAATGCAATGATCATAAATACACAGTATACAGTAGACTACAAAGAGGTGGGAAGTGTCATGTTTCCCGGCTCTTTATGCATGAACCATCTCTAATTTTATCCACCTTAATTATGCATTCATGGAATTATTTGATATTATCAATTCATTTTTACTTTAAGGGATTGTGCTTGAGTAACACATAATGTACACTTTAAAAGTGTCAAAATGGGGAGGGGGTGGACTTCAATACAAGCATGATGACAATTAGAAAACTAACGGGATGTTTTTGACTAAAAGCTCTAATTTCCCACTTGCATGATCCAAACGAACTGAAATTACTCTGTCCATTTAACTGGTTTCACATGAAATCGCCTTCAGAATTTTGGTGGCGGGGACATTAGGAAGTCTTACTTTTAGGCATACACAGCAATCGAGAGATTGCAGAGCAACAATAACTCAAATTCTTACCTTTTAATTATTATCCAGAATGATGTTATTCAGTCTTCCGATGATCAGATCTCACAACACGAAGAGTGATGATGGCAGGATTTCAAGTTGCTTGACTACATCATATGTACCGGTGCAAGTAATATTTGTACAAGTTGCATCTGGGAACAATCTGGGCTACAAGTTATGCACCTGTGGAAAAAAAAGATGAGAAATGACTGATAGCTTTAAGGTTTACTTGAAGAAAAGGAAGGGATAGACTAGATCCACTGCATACAAATTATAATAGGGACTATGCCATCATCCCACCCCAGCATAACTCATGAACTATGTGCCTTATATGTACATCATTTTGTCAGAATTGTTTTTCTAAATCCATGGTTTGTGTGTGTGTGTGTTGTTTTTTTTTGGGGGGGGGCGATGACATTTTGTCTTACTAGGTGAGACTAGGTGAGACATTTTCCATTTTCAACATTTATTAATATAATTATTTTTGAAAATTCCACTGTTTGAAAATTATTCTTACTTTGTGCATTATGTTATTTTTTCTTATGAAATTGTGATATTTACAGTTGAAAATGGAAAATTAAATGAAATGAAGTGAAATGAAAATGAAATTCAAGAGACACTTTTTAAAAATTGAATCAAAACATTGAGACTTTCTTAAACGCATAGCTCTTGAGCATGACCAGTAGGGCCCTCGTTTCACAAAAGGATTATGATTAAATCGCAAATCATCACGAGGCAGATCTAATCACGATTTGCCATTTAATTGAAACATTATTGATATCAATCATATTATAAATCGTAAGCCTTTGTGAGTGAAATGTGACCTAGTTTGACAGGGTTCTTAAAAACGGTTATAGAAAATGAAACTGTTATGACGGCCTAGAGAGATCTAAAGTTACACTAGAGGGTCTAGATAATATTTCACGTCATCCAGTCATCGACATCGGATCTGTCAAGTTACAAAATATCTAGAGGTCTAACGTTAGATCTAGTCTAACATTAGATCTAACTGTTAGATCTAGAGTTACTGCGGCAGTGGCAGCGTATCGGGGCTAGATAGGCTAGTATTAATTATTATTTGTGGTGTTCGGATCGGATTTATTGTTTAGTTCTTCCAGCATAGAGAATACGTATGAAGACTCAAATTCAGTTAAAGTATGAAGTTAACATTTATTCAGTTGAAGATAAGAAATATGAACAGAAGTCTAGAGTAAGTCTGATGGTGACTGTACTCTGATGATGTCTTGAATGTAGTCTGAAGTATTCTGAAGTATTCTGAAGTATTCTGGTTCTCTCTCTGATTGGAGTCCTGAAGTGAACCCCTTTTATAATGGGTAAACCCTCTACTGGGAGTTGGTCAACCTTGAGCTCTTGACAAAAGGCCTAATGTAGATCTACGTCATAACTTTTACTCAATATTAGGGCAGTGGGTCAGTTATCTGGAAGGAGTGATGTAGTGAATAAGAAGACCATAAAGTGACCAGTGCGTCATAGCTTTAGTTGGAAGATGTAGACCTATGAGTAATAATTTCTGAAGAAGAGTGAAGTGTGTAAACATTTAACTTCCTGTTATACTTCCTGTAGAATTATTGCTTAAGTATTGATAAATTCTAGAAAATGTAAAATTGACCTTATTATCACATAATAGAGCCTAGCCCTAGGCTAACATAATTCCATTGACTCTAACGACAACGTTTGTCGTTACATAGGCCTAGGATACCCTATACCGAATTTTCTGTCTCAAAATTTCGTCGTAAGCCTCTTCTACAGTACTGGAACTAGGGTCGGCACTCCTCATTTTAGTGACTGCCGACCCTACCAGTATAAGAGGCTAACGACGAAATTTTGATTTGAGACATTAAATTCGGTCTAACGTTAACTGTTAAGGCTACGATTAACTTTAAGCCTGCCCCTTCATTATGCAAGAGGAAGAACACTTCTTCTTCTTAAATTATTCTTTTTCCCTAAGACTAACTTAAGTACAGGCCACCGTCTGGAGTATCCTCGTACTGTACAACATTTGTACAACTGTTGACATAGATCTAGGTCTGTATCTTAATTCGCCATTATCAAGAGGTTTTTTTGTTTTCAAATTCATGCCATAGAGATATGTATTTCTATGATTCATGCCCACTTTTAACAATTCGTGGAACTAGGGCCAGGTAGGCCCAGTAACAAATTCTCAAACTCTCTGTGAAAATATGAGCATGATGAAAACTGTGACCATTGAAATGAGAGTGACTATCCCAAACACAAATTAAGACCTTATGTTCAATGCAGTGCTCGGAAATAAAACTCGAGAATGACCATTATTAAGTAAATGAAAAGAAAATGTCAGAAATAAAGACGTATAACTTACAAGACGAAAAAAAAAACAAAAAACAGGCCGTCATCACCAACATCGACAAGTTTCGCAAGAGTTGAATGATTCAAATTCAACGCACGCAACTCGCAAAACTGGCCAGGGCCAGGGGGTGGAGCCGACGTACGTCATCAAACTTCTTGCTTGTGCTTGATAAAAACCGTTCCGGTTACCGTTCCGGCTGTCACGGCTACGTCCGTGTTTGGTGTGACCAGTAGCATTGGAATAGTACAGGAGCGATTCATTTCCACCGTTTTTGTGCACCGTACTACCGGATACGGGCCCTTCTGTGACCCGGACCGTGTTCGGTGTGACGAGGCCTTAATACAAGAAATTGAGGTGCCATTTTGTAAGGCATCGGAAAATGAGGGTTTTTCACGATAATTTCGCGCTGATGTCAGCTGTTTATTACCACCCTTGGCAGACAGTCGTCAAATACATTCCTACAAAAACCTGTCAAGTCTCAAACCCATACCTACAAGATCCAAGTATTGAGAGCAATTTGAAGTTATTCCTCCATTTTCTTCAGTATAATGATATAGGACAGCCATTTTGGCCAATATCATCAGTGATGAGGTACATATTTTTTTAATTGCCTCCAAAGGGCATATCTTGAACTACTTAAATCCAGAAAAGGGTACGGGTTTATCCATGCATGACGGAATGACGGCCATGGAAAGACAAGCATTTTCAGAACTATAGAGGGCGCTATTACAATGATGCGTAATTACTGATACGTGAAAAAATCGGCACACATGTATGGAATTATGATCTTAACATTCCCTGAAAATATGAGTTTAAAAGGAGTTGAAACAGCAAAGTTATAGCACTTTTTTGTTTTTAGGGCTCAGCATTCTATAAAATTTCATGTTTTCGAATGATGACGATTTCGGATTTGGATTATGAAAATGAAGATGGTAATTTGAAGGGTATATTTTGGATGCATATGAAAGAGCAACTCTTAGACTATCTACAGCATTTTGTTAGAAGTCTGTAGCATGAATTATGACGGAGATACGGAGGAAGGCATGAAAATGGACTGAAAATGGACTGAAAATGGACAAAATGGCGCCTGAATGGTCTTGCATGAGTGATTTCGAAAAAAATGAAGACCCAGGTGCACAAGAAGAGATAGCTTTGAATATGCCTGTGAAATTTGAAATGAAATGGACATGAGGAAGTGACCTAAAGAGAGGCCACAAAAAGCATGTGTTAAATGAATGGGATTTTTGTGGAAGAAAAAGAAGAAGAAGAGGAAGAAGAAGAAGAAGAAGTAGTAGTAGTAGAAGAAGAAGAAGAAGAAGAAGAAGAAAAAGAAAAATAATTCAGAACGAGAACGAAAACAATGCAATGATGCCAGGGCATCATTGCAAATAAGAATTCAGAACGCGGAGGAAAACAATGCAATGATGCCAGGGCATCTTTGCAAAGAAGGAAGAAGAATAGGAATTCAGAACGCGAACGAAAACAATGTAATGATGCCAGGGCATTATTGTAAAGAATAGGAATTCAGAACGCGAACGAAAGCAATGCAATGATGCCAGGGCATCAATGAATAAGAATTCAGAATGCGAACGAAAAGAATGCAATGAAGCCAGGGCATCATTGCAAAGAAGAAAAAGAATTTAGAACGCGAACGAAATCAATGCAATTGATAGGCGCTGAAGATGTCAAATCATTCATCAGAGTACGGGGACTTATAATGTCTAGCCCAGAAAAATTCGCACTATTTTTCTCTGTACAGTTCAATCATGATAGGGGGATATCATGTTTTTTCCACTTTTCGAGAAATTAGAAATTCATGCTCATGTTTGTAGTTAGCGTTCAGATTTCGCTCAATTTCCAACCTTCTGTTGTGTTGTGCTCAGTTCCTCCATTCTAGTCCTTGTTAACAGTTCTTCATGGCTAACGTGATCTTGCCATTTTATCTTCATTATCCACCTCAAGCACTTTGTCTGAAAGATGTTGAGCTTGCTTCCGTCGCTTTTTGTCATCTTCCATGTTTCAGATCCGTATAACAGCACTGATAACACAAGTGACTTGTATAGCTTGAGTTTTGTTTTTCTCTTGATTTTATTACTGTTCCATATTCTATTGAGCTCCTGTATGCATTTCTCCCTTTGAAATTCTGTTTTCTATGTCTCCCATTCCTCCTCCCGATTTTGTAATGGTAGCACCCAGATATACAAATTTGTCAACATCTTCGACAGCTTCGCCATTGATAATAATAATAATACGAATATGTAACATTTATATTGCGCTTTATACAGTGTTTCTAAGCGCATGAGAAAAAGAGAACAAAAGAGAAAAAATGTGGAAGAACACATATAAAATACATTAACTAAGAAGAGGATTGCCTAACAAGATAAGTTTTAAGAAGTGTTTTGAATGAGTCTATAGTGGAGGCCTCAAGAATGTAGATGGGAAGATTGTTCCAGAGTTTTGGGGCAAGGGAAGAAAAGGCACGATCACCATAACGGGTCATGGTACGGGGTCCAGTAGATAGTTGCAGGTGGGCAATAGAAGCAGAACGGAGACGTTGAGTTGCTGAAGAAGATGATGAACGGAGAGAAATGAGATCTTGAAGATAGGATGGAGCTAGACCGTGAATGATTTTAAAGACAAGAAGAAGAACTTTGAAGATAATTCTTTCATGGATCTGGAGCCAGTGAAGAGAATTTAGAACTGGGGTAATGTGTTCAGATTTTTTAGTTAGGGTAATCAGTCTAGCTGCAGAATTTTGTATCCTTTGAAGGGGCGCTATAGTCGAATATGGGAGACCAGCAAGTAAACCATTACAATAGCCCAAGTGTGAAGAAACAAAGGGATGTACTATTCGCTCAGTAGCTGATTTGTCGAGATATTTTCTGATCTTTCCAATTTTACTAATACCCCATGAAGCGCAACGGCAAACATTTCTAATGTGTTGATTAAAGGTCAGGTTGTTATCCACAGTAACTCCAAGGTCTCTAACACTCTCTGAACCACTGATGCTTCCGGAGAGCAAGTCAAGACAGGGTAGGTGGCCAGAGCTAGGAAACTTAGAAAATACATGCAGTATTTGTGTTTTTAATTCATTGAGCTGGAGTTTATTCACAAAAGACCACCTTTTCACATCAGCGATACAAGCACCGAGTCTTCGAATGGCATCTCCTCGATCAGTCGGTTTCATGATCAGATATATCTGGGTATCATCAGCATAGGTTGCATACTGGACACCGGAATGAGAGCTGATAATCCTTCCTAAAGGACCAGTATACAGGATGTACATTAACGGTCCGATGACGGAGCCTTGCGGGACCCCATAAGACATAGAGAAGGGTTTAGAACAGGAACCGTTCACGATACCCTTCTGGCTGCGTTCATCAAGGTAGGATTTTAACCACTGGAGAACAGTACCACTGAAAACCATAATCATACTCTAGACGATGAAGAAGAACATGGTGATCCAGCGTATCGAACGCAGCAAATTGTAGTCCCAAAGAATAAGGACTGCCTCATGCCCTTTATCTGCAGCAAGCAGGAGATCATTCAGAACCTTTACCAGGGCCGTTTCAGTAGAATGAAAGTGGCGATAGGCAGACTGGTTTGGTAGAAACAGTCTCTGTTCATCTAAGTGAGTCCTGAGTTGAGCAGCAACAATTCTTTCAAGGACGTTGCTAAGAAATGGTAGATTAG
>JAPZVO010000834.1:10402-23392 GCA_029962745.1 Echinometra lucunter
TCATTATCTCTTGGAGGTTTGTTCGAAATCCATTCCTTCACTTTGAAACCCCCTTCCTCTCACACCTGATCTATCTCTCGAGATAGCTTTCCCGCCTCTTCTTCACTAGGAACTGACACACATAATCGTCCATATATGTATTTTCTTTCAATGCTTGGCCAGCCTGCGGATGAACACTCTCAGCTTCCTCTGCAGTTCGTCTTAAAGCTATCTGGGCCATAGCTGAAGCAGGCCGATCACCAAAGGTAAGTGTCGTCTTCATGTAGACATCCGGCCTTTTCTGTATCTCCAAGTCTCTCCACAGATATCGATGAACATGCTGATCCATCTCAGGGATTCTTATTCTATGGTACATCTTCGATATGTCCCCTGAGAGAGCGACTTGGTGCTCACGAAACCTCATTAGCACACCAAACAATGAGTTCATTGTACCAGTAGTCATTCAGACAATGCCCTTGAAACTTCGACGACGAGTTAAAGACGATGCGAACTGGTGTGTTCTTATTATTAGGCCTGACCACTTCATGGTGCGAGATGTAAAGCACCGGGCCTTTATACTCCTTCATCTCCTTCTCAGTCAGCTTACGAGCAAACCCCATCTCTACCATCTCGGCCATCTGAGCCTGGTAAGCTTTACTATGCTCTGGATTCTTGAGCAATCTTTTCTCGATACCTTGCAGCATCTTTTCCGCTTGTAACCTGCTATCTGGCAGAGCTTCAGGATCCCTCTTCCATGGATAAGGAATTATCCATCGTTTTCCTTCCTCTTACAAGACTGGTTAATAATATTATACTCATCCATGTCTACCTTTGTCATCGTTGAAGGTTTACATTGGCAGTTAGCACCTCTAACGCCCATCTTCTCTGTGCTCCAAAACTAGACATGTCCACAGGCTTGGTTAATTGGATATGGAACACTTTACTTGAGAAGGTTGCACTCTGTGGTGATGATCCATAGATGACCCATCCTAGAGGAGAACATCGGGATGAGTAGCGTCCCACCTCTCTTATTTCTCCTCCGTGTAGCTTGTTGTGATCAATTCCGATGAGCAGATCAACTGGGCCACTACCTCGATGCACATCCTTCTTCTTCAGATCGAATAGCTTGACTACTCTATCAATCTCAACCTTCTCGATGTCATCATTTATGCAGGGCAATCCAATAGCTTTAACCATGTGAACCTTGCTCTTCTTGCCCAATGCCTTAACTGGGATCTTATATACTTGAGTCATCAGTTCTTCTGCTGCTCCACCCAGCTTCGTAATGGAGATTGTCTTATTTTTTCCATGCAACTTAAGTTCATCAGCAAGGGACTGCTTCACAAGAGATATCTGTGCTCCCGAGTCCAATAGCAGATTACATCTTTTCTTGACATCCTTTCCAATTGCCTCAACTGTCAAGACTGGCAGCATGGACTCATTTCCGCTGATGAAAGCAACGTCATAACTGTTATTCTTTGGTGGAGAATGTAACAGTGGATGATGGAAAGACAATACACTGGTCTCCATCCACAGTTTCTGTGCAACGTCTCTTCCTCTTACATGCTCATAGACGATGTTCTTTGATTGTCTTCTTGAGACAACTAAAACAAACATAGTTGTCCTTTACCATCTGCATTCTCTCTTCCTGCGACTTTTCAGCAAACTTCTTGCACTGGTCTGTCCAATTTCCATAACTGAACTTACACACCCAACATCGGTACTCTGTCTTCTTGGGTGTCGTTGATACCTGATTGACAGCACCACTAGCTCTGGCATCAGTCTAGCCTTCATCTCTACCTCCAACCACTGCAGGAGGGACTCCAAGGTGGGTGGTGTGTCTCCTTCTTGGCTCCGGAACCACATTCTACGATCGTCCACACACATCTTCCTCTCGATGAGAGCTAACATGTGGCTGTTGTTCATGTCGTTGGCCCTTCCAATTTCGTTCAGAGAGTTGAAGCTCCTTCGTACAAGGTTTACAAAATTGCAAAACCCCTCATCTTCACTATTCTTTAGGGCCTTCATTTTCGAGATATCGTTCACAATAACATCAGCAACCATCCGTGGATCACCGTAAAGCAGATCCAGTTGCTTCCAAGCAACATCATAATTTTGCCCCAGTCCTTGGATATTCTGCAGGGGCTTTCCGACCAGACAAGATCTGAGGATCATTAGTGCATCTCTCCCTCCATATTGTCGGTGAACTACATGCTGAAAGTCAGACTTAAAAGAGTGATAATCCCTTAAGTCCCCACTGAACTTAAGTAGCTTAGGCCTTTCCATCTTGAAACACGATGGCTCAGATCTTATTATTATTTCATCTACTCGGCTGCTATCGGTCTCTATATGAGAAGCACCCTCAACATCTACGTTCCTGCTGACCATTACTAGCCGCGGCTACTTCCTTCAAATGGTCCTTCACTCTAACCTGTAGCCTGATAAATACCTTCTGGCATTCATCCATATACTTCTTCTCCTCATCAGAGATAGCATCATCTTCAATAATGTCAGTAAGAGCTTCATGTTTCGCCTGAAGATCCTTATAGGCCTCCTCATAGTCCTTCTCTGCCCTGCTTATCTCATCCATAGAGCGACTTTATTGAACCAAGAAATCCAAGGCATTTCCCAAACGTGTAAACTTGGCCTTGGCCCCTCTTCTCTTTAACTTCAGACTCTTATGATTCCTCACCACACTCAGTGTCCAATCTGGCATAGAAATTGAATTAGTGGATCACTGAAGCTAGAAGAACAGAAATTCAAGTCAAGAGTGCCGCTTTGGAATTGCATAAGCACTTGAAGATCAAGCTGCAATTTCATTCAATTTCTTTGGCTACTTTATTTCAACATGAGACGACTTTCGTCTCCGAAACGTCCTTTCAACACGAAAGTAACATGGCGTCGGCAAGCACATTTTCTTCAGGAAAAATTAGCATAAATTCCGTACATATTCATGGTAGCCGTAAAGTTACTTATGGTATCTTGCTAATCAGAAAGGAAAAAATAAGAAATTCATAGGTTTGTCAACAACCAGTTATGATTTCAAAAAGTCTAATTTTGTTACTTGAAAATGGGATTAACATAAGTGTTATAGCGTAAAAATACCAGTCTGAAAGTTTCAAAGTATAATATCCACAGGAAGTATTTTCAAATATTAGAAATGTGAACCAATGTTTGAAAAATATACAAGGGTCGGTTTCGCAGAATAGACATAAGTATTGCGCATGGCTCACCGGACCGTACTGTGTATATTGGCGTATCACGCGGAGGGAGGCACATAACGGTAATTTTGAATTCGAGCAAATCGGTCCTCTTAGTTATTGTCTCATGAGACAAAAACTAATGAAATTGCGGTTTGCGTCTAACTTACAGTTTTTCATTCCAAATTATGGTTGGTTTCAGGGTTTATGAGTACAAATACAAGTACTCATACACGTGTTTCATCTTAGCTTGAGGATTTTTTAAATCAGCTGCTCACAAAGTTAGTCAATACCTTTAAAGTCATCCATATGAGATTATGACAAATGTAATATGAGATGTCAGGGCACTGGCGTACATCCCGGGCAACACTTTTTTCGAGAGGGGAGGGGGCGGTGTGACAAATATCCCCCCACACTCTAAAAGAAATAATATAGTAAATGAGAGGGAAAGATAAAGGAAAAAGAGGAATGAAAATAAAGGGAACACCTGGAAGCTCTCGCTCGCATTTTCAGTATCTTAACAATACCATTCTTAAGCAAGGAAATAGGTTTTCTTTATTCAGTGTTTGTACAAATTTTCTACTCCTAAAATATCAATATAACTGCAGAGATTCGAGGGGCAAGTTGACAAACTTGACCTAAACTGGATGAATTTTCAGGAGATAACGGCCTGTGACTATTAGCCTTTTCCTATATCATACCCTGTGTGAGAACGGAAGATGCCGATGATTTGTACGTTAAAATCACGCGCAGGGAGTAGCAATACACTTAAACTAGGTTCTGTTCTCAGTATTTGAAAAATCCATTTTCGTTGGCTCATAAAATCTAGAAACAAGATTTTTTTTCGATCGGAAATCACTCCAATTCTAGCAGCAGATGCCATGATATCTGAAGAATATCATAAGATTTTTGTAGCGATAAGCAGTACATTATAAAGTCATGTTTTTTCCTTGCTCTCTGCGCTCACATATAACAATATTATATAGACGAAGAATTGTTGGGAAGGCAAACGAATTGGGCATGCAAGGGAGGTGACAGAATATATATTATTTCAGATATGTTATATGCATGTGGTGTAATTTGATGACGAAAAGATACTTTACCAGAAAGTGATATTCCTTGTTCGCTTCGCTCGTTCGTAATATTTAGAAACAGAGTGGTTTTGGACAGCAAACAATTGGACGTTGGACCAGCGAAGTATATCATAATTTGGTAGGCCTAGTAAGGTGACCAAATACACCATTTAAATATGTTATAGACCAAGAGTGTATTTTTTTATTATAGAAAAAAAAACTTTTTTAAAAGCAAAAAGTAGTTATTTTAGGCTCACTCTCTTCGTTCGCATAAAAGTGTGTTAAAGAGAACGTATGGTACGGAAAGAGAACGTAAGGAAAATTTTACATTCTCTTTCGTAGTACCAGTGTTATTTCGTCATCAAAATACACAAGCAAATAAGCCGAATATGACTCTATTTGGGCACCTTACTTCTCTTTTCTTTTTCCCTCCTTCCTCTTCCCTCTTTCTCTCTCTCTCTCTGTCTCTCTCTCTCTCTTTGCCGACAGCGATCGCGAATTTGCCGACAAGAATTTTGAGTGGGGGTGTGTCACACCCCCCTCTAGCGACGCCCCTCTGGACAATCCCAATATCCTTTTGACATGGTATCCAAAGGAAATCGCTGTTTTGTTTGGATTTGCTATGATTGTTATTGCAGTGGTGTATCTCCAGTATAATCAACTATTATAATGATTTATAATATGGATTATTCTTGATGCAGTCCAATAGATGATGTTTGAAGGTTTGCATGGTGGTACGGATATTCGTAGAAAGGGTTTACGGTTCACCATGTGGTAAGTCCTAAAGGACTATAGATAAAGTGGATAGAGATGGAGGTGAAATAGAGAGGCGAGAAAGCAGGAAAGTTGGAGGGTAGAGTATCTTTCTGAAAACTGGGTGAAGTCCTAAAAAGGACTGTAAACCAGAAGAGGTGGGAGGATTGAGTTGGTGAAGAGATGAGGAGGCTTGAGTCGGCGAGAGGTAAGAAGACTTGAGGCGGGCGGAGAAGGAGAGAAGACTCGACGTTCCGGGCAGCTTGACTGTCCGTCTTCAGGAGTGAGTGTTCGCTAGGCGTGCTGGGGTACTTCCGGCGGATATGCGGACGTAGAGGAGTGAGACGGCCGGTGTCATAGTCGATTTGTTCCGGGCAGTCGATTGGATCCTTCGGAACCAATCGGCTGAATATTTACCCGCCGATTAGATCCGCTTTGGTCGACTAAATGCGATCGTCATAGGCGATTGGTTCCGACCAGGCGATTCGTTCCTTTCGACCATTCGACGAAGGATTTAGCTGCGAAGGCGATCCGAATCTCTATTGTGCTAACGTATCACGTCATGGTAACACCCCTAAAGAAAAGTGTACTCTTCTGGTCCCCTTTTGGAGCCAATCAAACTCCTCCAAATCAGCCACAAGTTGCCTATTTCAGAATTTGGTATACACGTAGAAATAGATATGGTAGAAATACACTGATTCCTGTTCATAAGGAGGGGGGGGGGGGGGGTCAGTGAATAAGGTCAGTTGTGTGAAGTTATTGATGCCAAGGCGTATGCTTGTGGGGGGGGGGGGGGCGCTCGGCGAGGAATGGGATTTGTATTCCGATAACTCTATTCTGTCTATAAAGTTATTCTCTTATTCATTCGTTCTCATTTTTTTTTCGGGGGGGGGGACGAGGCGGGGTCAAAATTTGATATGTTTTAACACACATCTATAAATTTTACTCTCATTCATTAATGAACACGATGTATCAAATTAGCTTCCGCGTCAGCTGTTATATTGGTAATTCTAGAATATCCTTCTTCATACTCTTATTTCAGTTTGTTTTATGTATCTATATATTAATTAATGCATTCATGTATCGGAGGCTGGTCATCCAATTCGGTTCCAAATTCTCTCATCATTCCCCCCCCCCTTTTTTTGATCACTTGTTCATTCTAAATTCACCAACTAGATTTTCCCTACTTTTAAGTCAGCTGAAGGGTTGATTATAAACGAAGCCTCCATGCTTTTTGGGCTGACCTGGAAGGAGTTTTTATGGTTAAATGTATAATATATATTCTTTGCTTTTTGAAATATCAAACCCTGATTTTTTCCGCCTTCCTCTTTGTTTTGTTTTGTTTTTTTTTTTACTAAAAAGGAAGGGGAAAGGGTTCCTTTCTGTTCAGGGGTCCAGTTACACTTAAACGAGTTTTTATCTTTTTCACACCCTAATATTTGTGTGTTTGCTAAAATAACAGCCTACATTTTTTTCATGGATACTAGTAGTATCCATGATTTTTTCAAACACTGGTGGCTTTTTCTGTTAAGGGGCCCGATGACTCCCTACATGCTATAAATGTCAAAGTGCAATTCTAACGATTCTTTCCCTCATCAAAAAAGAGTGAACGCATTCACCCTGTTACGGTGAATTTGAGAGGGAGTGCATTTAGAGTGAATAAGAATAAAACTCTGAAAGGGGTGACTTCAGAGATCAATCAAGGTTTTGTGTTCTGTGTGACAGACAACTAGACTCATGAACAGGCGCGTAGCCAGGGGGCGATGGGGGCGGTCCCCCTCCCCCAGCCAAAACGCCAGAAAGAAAGGGGGAAGAAAAAAAGAACACAGAAAAAGCGTGAGCGAGATGAGAAAAAGGTAGGAGAATGTAAGAAAAGCGGGAGCAGACAAGGAACAACGACAAAGCAACGTTCGAGCTTCCTGAAGTCCCCCCTCCCTGCACCCTCCCCCAGGTGATTCGCACGTGTCGCGTGCTTACTACCGCCCCCTCCCCCAATGAAATCCTAACTACGCCATTGCTCATGACTTATCGATGTAGAATCAAACTGCTGGTAAGTTTATTCCATCACAACAACTCACATATGCAGGTACATCTACATTCCAGACTACCAGTTACATAACATGTCTGGTACTCGCTGCCATCTGAGTGACGCAGCAGGGGAGGAGATTAGTATATCAGACTGAAAACAAACAGAGAGTGTGGGAACATACAGGCAGAGTGTGGGAAAAGGATGATGATGATGATGTGGACTGAAATGAGATGAGATGATGAAATTATTAGGACACAATACAAGGATTTTGAGTTTTTAAATACTTTTTAAAAATATCTTTATGAACAGATCAGTGCGTTACTTAGATCGAAGGGCCGAAAGATCGTCATTTACTAAAAAAGACAAAACTTAATTATTGTGAATTACCGTGAAAAGTGTCACACAAAGGACATTTCCAGAGTTTTTTTTCATGACTTTCTGCGCAGAGACTATGGGCAATTTCGAAAGTATTGTGCAGTTGCATGAAATAAGTAAGCCCAAAACTTCTTTGAAAATTAAATTTTCTAATATTCACGGGGAGGGGAGGTTAAGTTGAATCGGGTAAATAGGGATAATAATATGTCAAGGAATTGTAATGTCCTGTGGGTATATTGCAGGGGTTATATTCGAAACCATGTCCATTGGTTTAACTTCTGATTTATATTTATTACTGCATTATGAAGAAAACGATAAGTGGCATGATTTCTTATAATGTATCTATGTGGCAGTAGTTGAAAGGTGCATGTATTATGTGACATTTTCAAGATAAAATGGAAAATTAGTTTCCACTTTACTGCAATTGTACTTTTTTCCCGATAAGTTGATAAGATGAAACTAATCCCTGTAGGTAATTCCGTTATTTTCTTTTGAGGTTCATCTGAGTACGTTAAGTATATTTTGCAGATTAATGCCCGGGATTAATGTTGCTTAGTTTGCATTAATGATTTGAACTTGTGTTTTCCGCCCTTCCGCTAGTAGGCACAAACTTTTCAATGCAATTTCTAAAAACTGAACAAATCAAAACAAAATATAAACTATAACAACAACAACAACAACAACCAGCACAAGCACACGATTATCATTTGGGCCCTGATAGGAATGGATCATGACAACCAGCATGAGCCTTATGTTGCTAAGGTTGTTTGCTCTCTTCGCTAGCTGGCAACTTTTCAGAAATGTAGGTATTTGCCCCCTCAAATTATTTTGAATAATTTCGCCACTGTTTTTCAGGGAGAATTTTATTAGAGGGTATACTAGTATTTTCTTTGATGCTGGATATTATTTTGCAACCACATTGTGACCAAAAAAAATGGGTAAGTTGATGTTGGTAAAAAAAAAAAAAGTTGGGTAAAAAGATTTGACCAACAACTGAGCAATATAGACCAATTTCACCTCCAGTTTATGTATTTGGCCCTCTATCGGCGACGCCATTGCTGCGGTGGGCAAGCGCGCTGACCGCGATTGGCTCTGTGTACAAAATGAATGTAAGATATGAGATATGCCCTGATATTGTTCCATTTACTTTATTGTAGATCAATAAAATAAAGCATGAATACATGGGTAGATGAGGTAAGACAATGGTCACATCTGACGGATGAAGGTATGATGTATATTTGTACTTTTGATGGTTTTTCAATTTAGTTTTGTTAGTAAAAGTTCGATTGCCGCATAGAAGCCGTAACAAACGGGAGCCCCTCACTCTTACCCTGTTTACAAAGTCATGTTTTCACTCATTAAATTTTACGCCAAAGTACATAATGATAATGTTTCTTGACTTAAAAGTCCTTTCTGTTGATGTTTTTACCCACTGGCGACGAATTCCTTCACATTGCTTAGGGAAACCTGTGTAGGGAGTACGGCTTCTCACACAAACAGGCTTCATGAGTCAAAAGCGAGTGAATTTCGCACTCAGTTAGCTTCAAATTTTTAAACTTTCTCTAATTCTTGTGGCATTTGAGCACCGCACAGCTGCAACCTGAACTTCCCTGATAATTTCTCATTGCAAATATTAAAATAAATATGCATATACTAGTCAAAATAGACAAAAAATCGAACGAATGTACATAACGCGCTATTGACTTGTGTACTATAAAAGTTGGAGCGCCCACCGCATTATGTCGAACTGTGTCGAACAGTCTGCTGCCCTCTTGCGTTGTGAAATTGGTCTATAGAAAGTACTTTAAGCTACTCAAAGGCAAAAGCCAATATGTTGGGAAATGCATAACCTTGGGTAAAACATTGCCTAACAATTCGTTGGGTTGACTATAAGCCCAACGCTGGGCAAAGCATTTGCCCATTTTTTTCACAGTGCATATGCTTTAGGATAACTTATTGAGAATAAGACTTCTCAAAATAGAAATATAAACATTTTGTTAACTCCTTTGCAGACACTATCAGAATATCCGGAACATATGAATTCATCAGAACTCTTAATGACTGTTATTTAAACCTATTCAATATAAATTGCATTTACAAAGACTTGAGAGACCGTCTGACAATGACAATGTTTAATAATACTCTTGATAATATTAATGATCAAAATTCAGGGGCAGCGGAAGCGGAAGGGGGGCTGGCGGGGCTCCCCCACACTTTCGGCAAATAAAAATTATTAGTTTTAAAAAAATTATAAAAATTGTAAATATAGAAATAGAATTTCAAAATCAGAAAAAAACCAAGGGTTCGGGGATGGGGGGGGGGGGGGTGCCGCCCCTGAACCCCCGCTAAGGCCCTATCTGCAGGATCTGGATTTCGCCTGTTTGGGTGTCAGCTCCCCTCTCCCTCTAATAACGTTCGGTGGCCTCTGAAATATACCCCGAAACTCTTGGCTAATGTCGGAACCAAACGGCGGCTTTCGTAACGTATCAGCCAAAAGTAGTATCAGACGTTTGGTTCCGCAGGAACGAATCAACTAGTCCTTTGGTTCCGGGGAACGAACCGACTAGCCATTTCGTTCCTGCGGAACCCGGAACACACCGACTGTCACACCGGCGGGGTCGGCGACGTGGTGAACGGATGTCGGTGGTTGCGCTCTGTGTGGGCGGGTCGGCGGTGGCGGAATCGGCGGTAAGGCTTGGCGGGAAGGTGTGGGCGGGTTGATATCCGGATGTGGTGGTGTTGCGTCGGCGGAGGTAGTAGCGGGATGTGTGTGTCGGCGGTGTGTGTGTCGGCGGCGTGGTGGGTGGGTTCTACGGCGGATGGAGGGTGGTGGAGGTGACAGGCTGTGCAGGCTGTGTGGGATGGGCGTCGGTGCAGGTCTTGTCTTGGGTTGAGGAAGTGGCAGTCGGCGTTGCTGAGCTGGGTGGAGTGGTCGGGTGATGTAGGATTGGGTGCCACATGTTGTTGATGTGAAGTCCTGGGTCTTGGGGTACGGTGTTAATGTGTCGGTGAATTTCGATGGCTTCTCGGACTCTCCTGGTGTTCCAGTGTCGGATGGTAGTGATGAGTTGACTGTTCTCCCAGTGTATGCGGTGGTCTTCTTGTTGAGCGTGTTTGACAATGGCGGATCTGTCCCAGTCGCTGTGTCGCTGATAGGTCTTGTGTTCCTTGAGTCTGGTGTCGAAGTCACGGCCGGTTTCTCCGATGTAGACTTTGCCTCAGTTGCATGGAATCTTTGCAGTCCAACAGTAGCAAAGAATTAGGGAGTTTTGTAAAACATGTCATTGGTCACTTCACTCCACCTTTTTCATGTTTTTTATCAATTGGATGTCCTTGAATCCACAAAATGAAAATATCTTGTTGACAGAAGATTATTTTTAAAAAATTATTCAAATTTATGCAAACTATTTCAACAAAGATTGTTCCATATCATGTAAATAAAAACTCCTTTGAAAGATTTTTTTTAAAAGTAATTATCAAATAGTTACACAATTATGTTTGTTGTCACTTAATTGTAATTTACAAACGACCACCATCTTAAAAACTCTGAAAATTGTTCATCTTTTCTCATTCATGATTTATTTCGTTTTGGAAAAATCATATCCGCGTTCCTTTCATTTGCAACAACAACAGCAATAACATCAAAAATGATGAAAACTACGATAATGAATAAACTGTTGCCACCACAACCATGGCATAAATATAAACAAAATGGTGATTTCCTCTGCAAACCATTAAAAATGTGATTTGTCCATAGTGATCTGAGTGTCACCTTTTTTCAAACTTGGTCGGTAGAGACTTAGTACATTGTTTACAAAAATCCCTATTTCTTTGTGACTACTGGACCAAATCGGACAGAGTCTTCGCTGACAGGCAGAGAAATAGTTATAGTTTCATAATATACAATGACTCTTCCTATTGCAAAATAATTTTCTCCATAATAAACAGTTATATGACCATCGTGATGTTTTTTTTGGGGGGGGGGGAGGGGGAGACACACGTACGGGTTTGGCGAGGTTTTGCGAGGCATAGAATCCATGAAAGGTATCAAAGATCAAGTGAACGTCAGAATAGTTATAGTTAACACAGTCTTACACTAAATTGTTTAATTGATCAAGCATAAAAACATATTACAGGAAGAAAATATCATGAAGTGGTTTAAACACCTTTCTGAATACAAATCCCATTATTTTTGACTAATGAATTACTGGGACAGATATTTAAAAAATCTACCTTTATGACTCAGTCATGGGTGTTGATCCCGGGGGATGGGGGGATATACCCCCCCCCCAAAAAAAAAAAAAATGGGAGATAGGGGATTGCTTCCATTATCTCCCCACCGCCATAATTCCCATCCAAAAATGACGTCGCTCCGGACTTGCTCGCATTTTAAGTATCTCAACCAATGCCGTTTAAAATACTATCTTTATGGAAGGAAATTGGTTTAAAGAAAATACAGAGGGTTTTTTTTTTTGTAAGTAGCTCTCTTTGCTCGCTTACAGAAACAGAATGGTTTTGGTTACTATTTAAATCTCTGAGGCGTCTCAAAGAGTGTAAATTTTTTCCTCACTCGCTGTGCTCACTCGTATAACATTTAGATACACGATAGTTTGAGTAGGCAAGCGAGTTGACCGAATATGTAATTTTGATATCTCGTAGAGCTATGGTGTATTTTGATGACAAAATAATACGTTATCATTAAAAGAGTGTGTTTTTCCTCGCACGCCTCTCTCGCTCGGTACAAATAACAGAAAAGATGTTATCCCGCCAATGCCAATGGATAGTCAGCAACACACCAGGGATCACCAGTGTTTCGGCATTTAAGTACTGGACACCTCCCCCTGGCTGGCCGGTGCTGCGCTGTGGTTCGATATACATGATATACAGCACCCCCATTGACATCTCTTCACGCTTTCCGAACAATCCATGCAGATCCCGTCTCAGCCGCTCCACAAATCCTCTTCAACCACCTCTCCCCCTCCCTACCATCCAACCCCATAGCTCGACTCCACCTTCTCACCGAATATCCGACAAACCCCCGGCACCCAACCTCAACAGTGTGCACCTCCGCTCTCCACCCATTTTGCTCACACTCCACCCTCAACCCAGCGTACCTATCCAACTTCCTTTCCCTTGCCTCATCCATCTTTGTCTCCCAAGGAACCAACAACTCCACCATCACGACCTTGCACACTGACCTAGCCCCTAACACCATATCTGGCCGCAGGGCCGTCACCACCTCTCCTCCGGCATCGTATGATTCCCTTCGTCCACCCGCACCTCCCAGTCGTCCGCATCTGCTAACATTCCTCCAACACCACTCCCTCTCCCCTGTCTCCTCATGCTGCATCTCGCTCTCTCCTTTACAAATTGGATCCCCCTCACCCTGCTCACCTTCGGGGGGCCCATACTTCTTCCTCGCCTACACCGCTGCCCTTGCAGCGAGGTTTGCTAAATATACAATTCAAATATCTGATAGTCCTAGAGGGTATTCGATAACAAAATAGCACTTCCTTTATAGCAAGAACTTGGAAATTTTGGCTCGCTCGATTCGCTCGCTTCAAAATAAATGGTTTATACT